>KZ346230.1:3290-30252 GCA_002352805.1 Teladorsagia circumcincta | reverse complement strand
ATTTGAAATACTAGAAGGAAGCTGATCCTAATTTGCGGCAAAACCGTTACCAGGCAATGTTTACATAAGCCCATGTCTGGCATTTTTGGATTCCGGAGGGGGGAGGGATTTGCCCACGAGTCTTGCTTGATAACTAACTAAGTACGTACCCACGCCCCGAGCGAGGTTTTGTGTAAACTTGGGTATTAGTTTGACGAAAGAAGAGTACTGGAAAAAAGCTACAACAATCCCATAATTTTGGTTTCCATTTTTGCTTTGCATTTCCTTGTGGTACGGTCCTGACAAATTTTCGGAACCCTACTCACAGTCAAATTATTGAATGTTTGATGCATTACTGAACTGAGTTTAATTAACCTCATAAACGCTGTCAACTTTTTGGTGACAGCGTTCAAAATTCGGCGCTATCGCAATCAACGAGGCATGCTCTTGTACCAAACCTAGGAGAGGGCAGAGCGTCCGGGGAATGGAAATGGCTTACACACCATGTCGTCTCTTGTCCCTTGCCTAAGGTTTAGTTCCATTTTAAGCAAATGGGACGTGCTTCATAAGGTTTTTATTGCCGCCATATCCCATGCCCCATATCTTGCGATAGCGCCCTAAATTGTTTTGTTGTTGTTTGATCAGGAGTATGTTTTTGGAATTGAATATTCTTACACAAACTTCCTGCATTCATCTATTGGGTGGGAATTCGAAGGATTACAATACCTTATTACCACCCTACAAAAGCCAAAATTCACCTCGTTCATATACAGCGTTGATCAATTCATTGCTCCTATGGTCTCTGGAGGTAAATGCTGCACTCATAATCAGTGATCTAATATTTAACATTCATTCGTGTTTGAGTATATCCATTATACACTTGTACGGCAGATCAACTGTTATGATTGTGCTCGATACCTTTTTAATTGCTAAACTTAGCAAACAAATGCGGTAAGTTAAGCGCGAGGGTCAACAATAGAGAGCGCAGTCGAAAGTAAACAGTCACCTCAACGAACAGTTAAATTTGGCCCTTAAGTTGAAAGCTCACGTGACAGGGCACGCAACCACGGTTAACTGTCCGATCGGACAATCCGAACGGGTGGGTTATATTTGTGGAGGGGGTTGGGGTCGTTTCTAAAGTTGACCAAGGGTGATCATCTCCTTGAAAAGCGCGAACGGGGTTCGCATTTGTTGAGAAGAGTTGTCTTTGATGACAGATTTTTCCTTCACAGTTTTGACCCCACTACCGCGAAAGTGCATGAAATAATAGGGGAAATCAGAGCACCTGCCGTCTCTTCGGTCTCATTAAACCCTTCCCCCTCGCCCACAACCCTTACCTCCAGGGGGAGGCGAATTCGCTTCTGAGGCATTTTTATTATGTTCCTTTAGGTATTTTAACCCCACGCCCCATCACACGACGGCAATTTCGGAAGGGAAATGCGAGCGGAGTTTTGATGGAGTGTGTCGACTGCTCTCACTATAACATCAAAACTATAGAAACGAGGGTGGTCATGAGGTGCTGGTGAGTGGTAGTGTTGGGGATCATACTGTGGGTGACCCGTCCACGAGGTCTGATGTGAGGTCATATCAGACGCCCTAAGAAGGGGAGGATCGTAAAATTTTTGAAATCTGTAAAGTGAGACGAAGCATGAAGGGCCTTCTTTCCACACGTCAACTTCCGATAAGTTTGGAAAAGTAGTGGCCTTGACAGGAGTGGTTTGCTAGTGGCCCACAAGGTTTCAGCGGATAGTGTGCCCCCTGAAAGTTTACCGGCTTCTGCAGTCCCTTAGAGTTTAACGGCCTCACCTCAGCCCTATAGGGAAGTGCGTCTATGATCGAAGGGAGGCTGTGACAGCAAGATGTTGTGGCCTTTGTTCTATTTCTGATTATTATTTAGCTCAAATGTCTTCGTAGAAATTGCTCTGAGAAATTCTATGCAGCTACCGATTATATCAAAGGCATGCCCCACGATCTTGCACATGAATGTGAAAGTATTGGTGCGTGGGTCGGCGGAGAGGAAAGAAAAAAAATATCAAGAATGCTTAAAGGCAAAGGTCGCGCTCAGCCGCTCTACGGAGGTATTTTCCATGTGAGGAGGTTGGATGTGAGTAGCTGCACACATTGCTGCAACCCCATACCGCGAAATACGCCGTTACGCACTAGGCGCCTTCGGTTTCAGTCCAAGGCCACCCGGCCAATCCAGCACCGCCCACCTCCGGAAGTGATGCGTGGCTTGCATAACGTGTGAAATCAGCTGGGTTGAGCGCCGTATCAACCGATAGAACGGCTGGCATGTACGGAAACTCTTTAGGACGTGCCTTTCTTCCAATCCAGCTTCCTTCACTGCTAGTGGTGAAGAGGATTCCGTTTACGGCCTTGTCTACGGTTTCCTTTCGTTATTTCTCCACTGTCGTTCCATTTCACACTTCTACACACAGTCCCAATCGCCATGATTCCCCACATTGAGCCCGACTTCTGCCTTTAAGTGAAGACTTGCTCACCTCCACAGTGCGGCTGTTCTGAAGTAACGAGAGACGGAGCGCAGAGAGGAGAGTAAGGCGAGAGAGAGAGAGAGAGAGAGTAACATATGAGAAGGCGCCGGACAACAATCGTGGAATTGAAAAATTGAAGCTGTTGAAGCTGCCCTTGTCGGACCCTTTCTATGGTCGGAGCGCCACATCTGTGATTGTCCTCTAGGAGGTATCCCACAGACCAAAGACAATCGCCTAAATTCTGCCTGGCTTGTGCCTCTTACTGTATGATCGTTGATCGTTAGTGGAATTCGACTTTTACTTGTGTTTAACTTAGGCACCTAGTTATAATCCCTTTCAAACGTAGGAATGAAGAGGGTGCGCAAGGGTAATACTTCTGCTCTGTGAGAAAGCTGTTTGTGGTTTGTGCACTTGTAGGAGGGGAGGGAGGGGAGCGTTCTGGTCCAGTAGTTGGTGACGACTATACCGTTTCAATCTTGGCACGTGAGCAAGCCGCGGAGTGAGATAAATAATTAGGTTGTGTAAACTACCCCCTCCCCCCAATAAACTTCATAATATTGAGGATATTTGTACGTGATTTCGGAGCCTGGAGTGCTCTGCTCCTGAGTGTTTCCTACCCCTCTCTCATGAGATAGACCCTTTAAATTTATGTAAAATGAAGTTGCTAGCAAGAGACAACAGTATGGGCCAACATCGAAAAGTAGAGAATAAGGCTAACGCCGTTTAACCAAGCTGTTCGTGCACCTACCTTATAAGGGCAGCTATTTACTTGATTTCCTTCCGAGCTCTCCTTCACCTGACTGTGATAGTGAAATGAACAGTATGAGCCCTTTGATCTCTTCACGTTCGTCATCGTTTTGAATTTCAGCGCGTGAGATATGATCGAGAGCCCAAGGCCCGTTTCATCGAAAAAGAAGAAGATCCAGTGGCACATTGGGTGAAAGACCAACAAAAAATAGGTTAGCCGTTCGTAGCTTTTTTCTTTGCTTCTGAATTCCTTTCTCATCAGTACATCACCATGGTCGTATTCTTTTAACGAGAAATGCTCCTATACTTTCTAATTTAGCGCTGCTTTCTGAAAGAGGAGAAGCAATAAGTGAGCCAATTTCCATAAGTCGGCCAGTGCGACAGGATTTTCCACTTCAGGTGAGTTATTTTGGGTTCTGCCACGGCTCTGCACAGCCCATCAACGTCGTTTTCAGCACTCACGATCCGTTCCTTCCCTTTACGATGGTACGCTGGTTTCGCATCGGAGTTGTCGCCACGGAAAACACAGGTGATCCAACACTTCTTCTTAGATCGTTCTTTCTGATGAGGGAGCCCTCTTGATTCCTCCACGCTTTGTTTTCCTTCCGACGTCGTACGAGAGTAAATTTACTAGAGGGAAGAGGCGCCTTTTATGTGAAACAGTTCTCGTTCAGGAGCTCATCTAAACGTCGATCGAGAAGCCGTCATGCCAACAACTCTTCTGAATCCGAGTCTCCAGGTTTATACCACCGTCGTGGTCGTGACTTTACTCACAGTATAGCGACCTTTCCAGAATCAACTCATGATCGTAAAAGACGACGACGGAGCCGAACACGATGCTCCGAGTCCGAGTTCACAGAGACCACCGATCGATGGGAAAGAGCCGACAAAGGCAGAAGAAGCAAGAGGTAGTGTCACTAGTTATATTGTCATTTGTATAGCATTATGTATTTCCTAGTATCTCCGGTCTTACAGGACTAATTCTAGTCCCTACTGTTACAAAACACTTCAATGTACAATACATACATTAGTTTCGCGTCTGCGTGATTCTTTGATTTTTTTTTGATCCGTGACCTTATCACCAACAACATTTTGAATTACTTTGAGAATGGTTACTTCCTCTCCGAAGCTATGCAAAAGGCGATGAAAATGCTTTTGGGAGCTGTGTTATAATGTCGTTATTTTGCCAACGAGGTTGTTAGGTGGAACATTTATTAGTGGCCACCTAACAACCTCGTTGGCAGACTAACGACATTATAACACAATATCACAACAATGCCCAGGTTCTACGAAGAGAGGAGTTGGAAACTTTTGGGAGCCCTCTACAGCTCATACTCAGGATTCTACCCCTGCGCACATCCTTGCGAAGCGATCAAAGCGTTACGAACACCGCTTCGAACACTGCACCCTGATTGGGTTAGATAATGAAAATCTTTTAGATGTTCACCTGAACGTAACTTGACCAACTGATCCCAATCTAAATAGAATGATGAGTTGCTCTAGATAAGGCCATGCCTTCACCACTTCCTAAAGACGCTTTGCTTTGCCTGAAAGCTTTTCTGTTGTGATTAAGTACCCACTATTCTACATGGTGGTCGGAAGTGTCATAAGATGTGCACCATAATGGGGTCAAATCCTGAGTCGTACGCCTTTCAAGCTATTAAAGCCTTTTACCTACCCAAGTCCTCTTTACTGATACCAAGCTTGTCGGGAACCAGTAAATGCTGGTTTTCACACTGGGTGCCTTCGCACTTCATTCTATGGGCAAAAACGCATTGAAAATGCCAGTGCGATCCTACGTGGAAGTAGAAGGTATGGCTCACCAAGAAGGGATTGATCAAGGTCGAAAGCTTTATACATAACCCTTTGACTCTCCATCATACAATTGCGATATTGGAGCGAGGTCTTTAATGAGTGAGGTTGATCGAGTGTTGTGAATCGTTGCCACTCATAAAGGAGTAGTATGAAAGTGATGCTAGTAAGGTTTCTATGAAAAATTACGGGCTGCCGCTGGCGCACTTTTGAAGATTTCTCAAGCTGGAAGATGTCCTCCAAAAAGCAACAACAAGAGAGCAAGCATAAATTGCGTGAGAACACCTTTCGACGCATGTATTGGTGTCTCTTTTTGCTTCCTTCTGTTTCTGCACATTCTCTCATACCATAGCTAAGCATTCAGGTCTCACAGCGACCACCACAACCGTGACCGAGACGGTCGTCGGCGGCGGAAAGAACGAAACGGAGACGATCACCGTAAGCGTCGGCATGAACGCGACGACTACGATAAGAACGGAAGAGACGAGATCGTCGAAAGGGCCAGTGAGAGAAGACCTCGAGAGCGACGACATGAACACAGAAATGGCGAAGCCTCGAGAATGGAGAGACCTGAGAAGGAGTAAGTTTTTCAATCTCACTCTAGAAGCCTCATTCAAAATGATCCTTTCCAGAACATCTTTTGATACGGTGCCCACCGAAGCCACATTCCCACTGTCCGGTGGGATATCCATTCCGCAACACATCGTCATCCCCCCATCGATGGGTGAACGAGGTCCGGATGGAAATCCTCTCCCACAAAAGTTTCAAATTAACTCAGAGATCACCATCAACTACGATGGATTGAATCCAACACCTCAATCCGATCCTAACGAACCATATCGAAGGAGATATCCGGTAAGTGCCATGTGAAGATTGTTAGCAATTACTGCAGTTGAATCCAACGCAATTCCAGGCTGTGGGTGTGCAGTCAAATGTTTGAAAACGTCGGCGCCTTGTATTCGATCTCTTATGCTCAGTGTATGCTGCCATTTCGGCTCGCTTTCAGAAATCTTTCGTCAACTCATCTGTGATATCCTTGTGAACCACTCTACTTATCATTTGTCCACACTGCTTCCAGCTGTACATAAATTTTTAAGGGCGTTTCGCTAGTCTTCTCTTCTGTTTTCGGAACCGCTGATTTATTTCACTCTATCCGGTTTCTTCTACCACGCAAAGATTATCTGCCTCATCCATGCTATTGTGTACGTTCCTGATTATCAGTTATTATTATAAATTATTTGATTGTCCGGCGACTACCTGTCAATTTCGAGGTGACTGATTTAAAAGTATCTAAAATGACCACTCTATTTGTTTCTTGCTTCTATTCTGCCTTCCAGCTTTGTCATGATGGGAGACTTTATTGGTCGACTCCAGGACTGAATCATCGTTTTACGTTCTACATCAGTTTTAGTGAGGGGTGTGTCAATTTTTGTCTGCTATTCACGGAGTTAATGGCGGGTTCTACGATGAAGAGGCAGCTTATCGGAAACTAACCAGGAAAGGATGATGGGTCGAAGTGGCCATATAAAATGAGACCCACACCGTTGGATGTGACTTTGAACACTAATCTCAAATCTGCTCTCCAAATTTGCCAAGCGATTTTCTGAGCATAGTTATGAAGCAAAATAGTGCAGTGGAAGTGGTCCTGGCTCACGGGCGAGAGGTCGTAGATTCGACTACTTGACGTGTTTTCCGTTTGCCGGCGTTTGCAACATGTTTGAGAAAACCTTCCAACTATGTTACGTGATCAACGCTTACCTATGGTAGCCCGTACAAGAGTTTGCGTAGAGTTCCAAACAAGTTTGGGGTTCTGCTAATGACTGCACATGGAGCTCGTAGTACTTGGCAGACGTTTTTGCAGCAAATTGGTGTGATATTTGTGTTCCGGAGATGGAAATACCTTCAGGGACAAATATATGGCCAAATCTGAAATTTTGGCCTAACTTCGAAAAGAAAGGGTTTGAAAAGGAAGCCAGCCCATCTATTCATCTCAACCTATCATCGAAACTTAGCTTCGGGACAAAATCAGTTTCGGCCATGTTTCTAAAGAATGTGTGTGGGAAAATGTCTAGCCTAGAGGTTGGCTCAGGCCACAAAAAAAACGGCTGAAGCACACGCTACGGATGCTGGCGCACCCTAAACCTACTTAGAGCGCCGCAAACTGGGGAAAATGTCAAAGTCAATGACCTCAAGCTCATCAGAAGGAAAGTAGGTACTAATGATGAGGAAATCATGTTCCACTACTACCAAATGGTCAGTCACAAAAAATACAAGTACCAAAGGGCCACCAGGACTCCAACCACTGACCTCCAGATCGAGAGCCCAGCGCTGCAACCAGTAGGCCACCATCCCACAACAGCTGTTCCGCTATGCTTTACCTTAAAGGCAAGCTCCGCGGTCAAAATAGGTGTGGAAAGGGGGTGGGCTCTTACCACTTCCCTCGCAGCACCTAAAGGGTTAGTTGTCGTATAATTCCCGCAATAATGACGCTGCCGCAACCGCGGTGCGCTCTTCTTGCGGCGCCAACGTGGCAGCCGACACCGGAAGACGGGGCTTGCGAGCCAAGGTGTGGATTGCGGACCGAGCGAGCTTCTACTGCCTTTGTCTCGCATTTTCAAGCCACGAAAGGGGCGGGACATCAACCTAGGTCCACGTGTCCTTCAGGGGATGGAACAGGTGAGCGTGCCTAATCCCGGAGCGTGCCTTCAAATGCCGCTACTGCTGAAGCCGACTCCAGACGGAACCGTCGATTTTCGCATTAATGAGGCTCTCATCGGTACTGCCTCTTCACAATAACGCTATCTCTGCTGAAGGGCTAGAGACTCAGATAAGAGAAACGAAAGCTTGGTATAAGGGCTTCATCGACGGCATGTTTTACTTCCTTTTTTTATTTTCAGTCAACTTCACATTCACAGTTTCATTGTCGACCGCTATGACCGCACCATTACTCGATCGGGGGTTGCTTTAAAACTAGTGTAAGCACAGTACGTGACAGACCTCGATCCCAACCTGGTTTTCCTTTGTGATACGAGTGACGAAAAATCTTTTGAAGTTTGTTTGTTTCGTTAGGGTCCTACGCGTTTTCGACATCAATCTCCTTGCCTTCATAATTTGAGTCCACTCTGTATAGAAGTGCAGTCCTACAGCTCGTTTATCGACCTCTCCACCCTTCTCTGGCATCCAGAGAGTTCCAAGAAATTCCATGTTCGGTATTCTTGAAAACTGGGCATGTTATACATTCCGTGTCTTTGTTATTTCTATGCCATACAAGTTGTTACGGTGGAATAGATTTATTCGGTCGACGTTTCGAACATTTCGTCGTCTTCAGCACCTTACTGCAACTCCATCAGCGTCACGCGGCCACTCAAATTCCAGTAGATATTGAAGAAACAATTCAATATCTACTGGAAAGGGTTTTGAAGACGACGAGTTGTTCGAAACGTCGAACGAATGAATCTATTTCACCGTAACAACCTGTATGGCATAGAAATAACAACAACAACATAGTTCCAAGAGTTTTTTTTGCTCGGGTAACTCGAAACGTTGCACCTCATCAGGATCTGAACGGCTGGTTGCCACAAGCTTAACGAAATGAAATAGACCTCCAAGGCCTCTGCCATTCCGGGCCACCGCGTGACGCATCACACTTACGAGGAAGGTCTTACAGGTGATGTCGGGCTTTCTCGAAACGATTCCTCGCGTGATATAGGGGTTCGAGAGTGCAACACAAAACTGCAGTTTGTTTTTCCTGAGCTAGCCCCTGAATGCCAAAAAAAGGGTGATGAAGTGGTCCGTGGTTCGGATCCTCGTGGTGATTATTTTTTTTTTTGCTTTTCCGACTGGCGCTTGCATGATGTCGCGAATCGGTACCTACGGCTTATGATGAATCTCATGTTACAGCCGGGACCATTATTAACCCATATGAGTACGTTTTTACTAAAAACTGGTGCCGAAACCGGTTCCTCGCTTGAGTTTTTTTATCTCGTTTTTGGGCCTTCAGAAGGCCGCGCAGGAAAAATGAACTACAGTTTTGAGACCAATGCACGTACCCCTATATCATGAAGAAAACCGTTCGGGGAAAGCAGGGCATTTCCTGAGGGATTTCCCTGGTTAGCAAAAGTTGTTGGTGTCGGTCTATCAGAAGACAGCATAATTCTTGACACAAATGTTATGTGTTGTGTTGTTTGTTGTTCGTAGACCAAATAAAAAGCAACTGAGTGCAATGACTCGGGTCGATTTACTTGCTGATGGTTCAGAAGAGAAGTTTTTGCAACTTTTTTATTCGGTTTTTTAGAAAGACTGTAATGCTCATTAGAAGCCCAAATTTTATACCGCTATTCAGGAAAGCCAAATTGGAAAAGGTTCAAGGCTAAAGGCTTGAAAACTCTCGTTTTCCAAAATACCGCCTATTAAATCTCCAGCAAAAAGAGACAGACGCACTATTTTTCAATCAAACGGAATTCCAGAACCATTGAAGGATTTTTTGGAAAGGAGGAACTCCCGGGTTTTCTTTTGCCATGCTAGTCCGTCGTCACAATAAGAAGTTCAAGGAAAGTTACGATTATTGGAAGCTCAAAAGGTCGCGTTTAAAAAAAATCGGCCTAAAAAGTGAAAAATCTAGTGTGATTTTTTGGAGAAGAAACGATGGCAGGCAAATGAGTACTCGTTTCGAAGCTCAATTATTTCGTAATTTGCCATGACACTCGGTTGTTACAGTAGCAAACTCAAAGAAAATTGTTTCTAGTAGAAGCCCAAAAACTCCGAATCTCACGAAAGAGCCAGACGGAAGGTTTTTTTCTAATGAATTTCTAGTTTCGATTGGTTCTTTGAGAAGCACATGCTTGACGTTTTCTGCTATGCTCACCTTCACTAGTGGACTAATCACCTCATGGGCGTGACGGGTGCACAAAAAGGGATTAATAGGGAAAGTACAGGGTGGCTGAATAGTACAGGACACAACTTTGCCCAGAGATAGTATTGAGCTGCGTGATTAATTGGAACAAGAGTTGCTCTAAATTTGACGACTCTGCTCGGACAGAGGCCTACTCAGCAGTGCGCCGCAGGTAGCCAGCGGCAATGTCGTCTACCGTCTTCCGAAGTGCTAATTTCAGAGCATTCACCGTGCTGTAGAAAACTTCTGAGGTCTTGCTCTCTAACATCCCCACATAGAGAAGTCCGTCGGCTTCAAAGTCTACGAGGACGAATGTCATAATTTCTTGCTTCAGTGGCCGGGGATGGGCGCGTCCAGAACGGCTTCAACCGATTTTAAAGCTTAAAGAGCCAAATTTTAGTAGAGAGCAGAATAGGGAATGGTCTAGATTAAGACACCGTACTTCAACGCCGTTTTTAACAAGACTTTCGAATCAAGTTCAGCATTTCCTGAAGATGATCACCAATGGAGTTTCACTTTCGGACCTGGTTCTCGCCCAAACTATCAAACCTTCTCATGAGAGTGCGTTACACTAAAAATTATCTCAGAAACTTGCTCTCAGTATTCGTCAACAAGTGCCTCCGATTTGGACGGCCACGTAGAAAGAATGCAAAAATTTTCCATCAGTTCCAATCGTAAGAGTGCTGCGACGGGCCTGTGCACGGTCAAAACTTTTTGCATTTTATCAGTCGATTCTATTCGGATTGTTTCAATCAAAACCAGCACGGACGGAGTCGGTAATTTTACAGATTAGGTTGCCTCTCAAGAAGATTAAAGATTGACGGCAAATCATGAGATCAAGTGATATGACTTATGCTGGCTCCATCGTTGTAAGTGATTTTTCTAGGTGATTGCTCTAATTCTGTGAGTTGTACTACAGTTGTTGACCTTCAATTTTCCGCAGTCCCGGAGATGTGTACTTGAGCCTTGAAAGCAGCGAAGATGTTTCGAAAAGTAGAAGAGGGATTACCAGGTCGCCCTGTGAGGTCCCAGCTTCGGAGACGTCTGTGGGCACTCTCTTGATAATGAGTCGATGCGAAGAAATCTCCATAGCGAGAGTTCAGACGAACTTTGGACCAAACAATTCAGGAAGCTTACGCAGCTCAAAATACCTCAAAGATTTCCAGAATTTCGAAAGTACTCAGTCGCTGGCTCAGTGCCCGCAAGCGGTCAGATCCCAAAGCTCAATCCTACATGTGAATATGACAACGTGGAAAAGCTCGATGACAATATAACGTTCATGCTAATCATGAGTTTCTGGTAAACCCAGTCACCAAGAAGCAAATAATTCATGATCGTTTCTCAGCAATCTTCAAAATTTATCTAGTTCAGTGGCAACAATTCATTCGTTTCAAACGTCTTGGATGCAGAGTGTTTCTGAATCGCACGAAGCAACTTCACATGAGTAGGCGAAGCTCTGTCGACAGTCAACGCCGATCCAGACCAGTTCCGCGCCCTGTGGCGCAACTCGCACGCAATCGATGCTCGTCTGATGAGGCCCTGGCGACAACCACTGTTGTTCTTCAGACGACATCTGCAATCTTGTCTTGAAAATGAGGAAAAAATACGGATAGGACCAGTTTTACATTACTTGTAAGTGGAACTGTCTAATGCATTATTTTCATTGATCCTGTGACCAGTCAGCATAGCTCATAATACGTATCTCTCGCCAAAGTGACTTATGGCCTAGGCCAAGCATCGCCTCGAGGGAGCTTCGGGGTTAGCGCGGCCACCAGTTCCGAAGGTGTCTTTGTGTTGCACACTGCTGTCATTCCTTTTCTGATCCTTTACCCACCGCAATCCTCACTACCATTGCCCAGATCTAACACCTCCAAGATCTGTCGATCGTGTGGGGTAAAGGGTAAAGGGTAAAGCATTCGCCGTTGATCAATCCCTTTTTCAAAGGCTGCACGCATTCTGCTTCCATTTGTGCATTCGTAGTGTCAATTTGAATGCGGTTTGGCCTATACAATGACTTACAGGGGTCAGCCGATAACAAGTCAATGTTTTTATCCCCCCAGACAAGTCTGGTACCAATTAAACCCGAGAGGGACTCAATGCTTGGTTGGCCTTGAAGATGCATGACAAATGATTTGATCCCGAACCGCGCGCGTGGTAAGCAGCGCCACTTGCCACTACGTGACGGAAATGGTGGTGGAGGGGTGAGGAGAAGAGGTACGTGTTCTAAAACCGAAAATCCGCAATTATTCCTCCTACTGCAAACAAATTCCTATATAAATTACAAAAATTCTGCCTTGTCTTCCAACGTATGATATCCATTACACCGGAGGTTTCACCAACAAAAATCATAAGCACGGCTCCCTCCTTTCGTATTCACCCACGAAGATTGTTCATGTTGACGTAGTAATCAGGGATTCACGGAAGCATTGTATCTGTATAAACCAGAATATTTCAAAAATGAGGCTCAAAGGTATAGTGGTACGCTGCGATTAAACGGTCCTGCTCCTTTTCAAATTCGAGGGGAAATCGGAACCCATTCCAATTATCGTCGATAAACTCACAATCCTATCCTGTATGCAGAATTCCTAATTAAGCAACATTCCCAGATCGAATTCGATGGGTAAGTAATGAAGTTCTGAGTGGGGAGGTAAAGGAACGGGTTCAAAGAGTCCCTGTGGTCCCAAAACGACCGCAAATGCCTCCGCAGCCAATCACGTTCTCTCCACGACTGGCAAATGAGTGGCGCTAACATAATCGATAAGTCCCGCCTCTCGACAGTGTTCGTTTCCGTTCTAGCGACGTTTCAAGGAGAGACTTTTGTTAAGTATCTCATCATGTGTGCTTGTTTAGGGTTAGCGCATCGTTCCGCACCGTTAGTATCGAAGGCAGCAGACACTGCTGGGAGTATCGCTCTGATTCACCGCATTATTTTCACCCAAATACCTACATTTGCTCTACATTTTCCGCAAATCTGTGAGTTTTCGCGCAGGTCAAACCAGTAGCTCAGCCACACTAGGCGGATGAAGCTTGACGAAATGTGTTAATGGTTCAAGACTCGCCGTGCTTCCATCCGCCCATTTGTAGGTTTGGCTGAGTTGATCCCATTTCAAGCCTATCCAAAAGCTGCTTCCGGTAATGAACTCTGAAGATATATTGTTTACGTGAACGGTTTAGCATTTACGGCAATCATTACAACTTTGAAAACGCTCAAAAAGAAATCCCTTCATTTTTGTGTCTGGTTCCATTTCGGTTGATTCTCCTTGCACTAATAATTGAAAGAGTACGTGTAATGGAAATGAAGCATCGGTTAAGGAAAACAATGAATGAATATGGGAGAAAACTGCAATAGATAAATCCGCAGACTAGGAGGAATGTCAATGAATGGGGAAAAGAAATAAACGGTTGTAAACGGCCCTGGGAAGGACACATCTCCCTACCTCCAACCCCTGGCTACTGCCTACTCTGGTGCACATGCTTCTATGCTGCACACAAACTTAAAGGAACCATCCACGAAGAAAATCCATGCCTTCATCTTTATGGGAAACTGATACCTTAGACCCTTTGCTCCATCTATCATCAGGGGTGGTCAGCTCAAACTGTCCTTTCCCAGACCTAAATCCATCATTAGGGGCACCTTTTTCATGGTTACGGCAGGTCTTGCATATTGACATTCCAGTGAATCCAATTGCTTCTCAGACTCTCTGGCGTCCCTCAGACGCTCAGTAGCAAAACTCACACAAAAGCTAGCTGGCAACACTTTCTCATTTGAATTGGAATTGTTTATGGTTACCTCAGGGTCTAATGACGCTCTAGCTGTGCCATTGTTTCGTTTCTAATGTTGTCTTACACAGCGTGATGACAAATAAATAAACAAATTAAGAAAAATAAATGAGGGTAGCGTTATTCATCCAAACAACCGGGGAGACAAAAAGGAACAAATTCCCACTGTTAAACTGTTACAACTATTGGCGCTGGGAGGCCAACCGTTCAGACGTGTTGAGTGCGTGAGTGTGACTGGGTTCAACGTTGGACCTTCACAGAAATCTGCACGTAGCTCATGAGTACCTCCGGTTCCGTCCACCGTGTCAGAATTGGTCCTGCAGATGGGATGGAATACCCTTTCCGTGGAGAATCCCTTTAATCGCGATCCCTCGCTTTGGGGAGTATACACCACGTAGTACTGCTTGCTTTCGTTTCCTTCCACTGCAACATGTGATTTCTTCATTGGATCAAGACCACTGAAGCATAAGTGGGTTCGAGTCCGTTAGTGGTCAAATTCCCAAAAATGCCTCTGACTCTCCGGCTAATGTAGATCTCTGAATGAGGAAGGAATTCGGTCGACGGCCTGTGATCTTAGAGCTCCCAATTACTCCGTATGAAGTGGAGCCATTTACCAAATGAGAACCATGAAACTATGGGATTGGAAACCCTCCGCTAACCAGAACCAGCCGCGAAAACGTGGCTTCTGGCAACGCCGCTTTTTCGCGGCCGTCGTCACTATGGTGTGTGGTCTGCACCTGATACTTTTTCGCGGTGAAAATCCTGTTGGAGGGGGCCACTCCTTAGTATCTTATCCTTAGTCCTAGAGAGCACTCTTTTGAGCTACCTAAGGCTAAGGATAAGATAATATTCGGACGACTTATTTGAAACGCACCTTTGATAAGGACCGGTTGGCGTCTCACATTCCACACCTTTTGCCCACATCCTGCCCATTTTTGCCACCTCTTAATGCACGCTGGAGTTGCTCCACCCTTAGACCGAGGCAAAACTCTCCATTTCCCTGGTTCAGGACCGTTTCTCGACCATTACCGGCCAAATTGTGGAAACACCTCCGGATTTCTCCTACACTACACCATACTTATCAGAAGTACAGTTGAAATGGTCGATTACGTGTCACCAGCGCTCTCATTCTTATCTTGAGTATTGGAGAGCACGATGGAGTGGCCCCCCCCAACTGGTTTTCACCCTTTTTCGCTTTTGGAGGGGAGTATACATGTAAAACCCGAATGAAAACGATGTTTCAGGCAAGACCTTCAGTAATCGCGTGACTGCGCTCCTTGAAGCCTAATCTTGTCCCCATGATATGACTGCGTTAATGAAATAGTCACCATGCGAAGTGGCTTTTACGAGGCGAAACAAATCAAAAATTTCGCTACATGTAGAAATCGGCTTATGCATTTCAGCATTATGACGCTGTCACATTTTCTGAAAAGATACTGTATCGCTTGGGTCTGATATTTCCTGCTTTTAAAGAAAGGGATGTATCAGAGTGAGATTATGAGAAGGGTCGGCCAACAAATTAATGGACATTGTTATTAGATTGCTGCTAAGGAGCATCGTCAAATCTAGAAAATCATTCATGGCATATGTGCAAGAAGAAAGTCTCACTTGAAGCCAGGTATTCCGTTTGATTTCGAGTTTTCGCCAGGGCAACCACACCTCCCTCCGTTCTGCATCGGCTGGACGCCATTGTGTACGTAGTTTGGGCTTGCCTCACCGAATAGCACCCTAAAGGTGTAAGTGTACAGGAACGCTCGTCAGCACCAAAGGCTAATGAACGACAAACCTGTTTTCGGTGTGTCCCGTTGCGGGTCTTCCTCGAATGAGTCGTACCCCTGACGGCAGAAGCAGTTTGCTGGAACAAAAACTTTTCGATAAGTCGACTAAGAAAAAGGCATTTAAGAAAAGTCACCGCTGCACAGTGCTTCGCTGATCCCATTCCCTACAGGGTCTGCGATAGTGGAAAGAAAGTATCCGGGTGAGGCGATATCCATCAATTTCGGCTCGGGGAATCCGTGCTCTTCCACGTAATCTGTAACACCACTGATAATTCGGATGGATACACAAGAATTACACTCCATATCCCAGCATCAGGGTGGCCGTGTCCACGGACTTCGAGTTCCCGACAAGACGCCCGTCGCGCGGCGAGGTGGAAGAGACGCAGATGAGTCAGTGGGCAAGTCGCGCGCACTGAATCAATTCAGGGTCAGGTTAGATAGGGTGTACCAAACTACGTCTGATACCGCACAGTACGCGCCGCGACTTGTCCGCTGACCCACTTGCGTCACTGCCATCTCGCCGCGCGACGGGCCTCTTGCCATGGACTCCGGAATAAGCAATTCGTAGTATAGAGGTCATGTAACTAATTTCGATTGATTTTTTCATTGCTTTTCAAGACTATTTCGGCATAAGCCTCCCAGATGATAGAGACGTTCTTGGTCATGCACATTGCATAATTACTCGATTAATAGTGTTTGTGGTCGAGGTGTTTGGACACGCCCCCTCAGACACTGCGATATGGACCATAAGCTGAAGGCACATCCACACTTACTGTAAACGATCAGCACTCCGTTATCCTCCTTGAACTGCTCAGCAACTTGTTTCGGGTTGAATGCTCCACCAGCACTGAACGACGACGAATACTTATTATTGAACCTTTCTCAAACAAATTATAAATCCCTAGTTGGGTAACGTTCGGCAGGACCACATCAAATGTCGCACGCTTTTAGCGAATTTCTCAATCTGAGCGGATTTGCTACGAAAAAGCACCCAATTCATGGAGCGAGCCACAAATGTGAACCGCAAAGCAACACGGATGGCAATTTGAAGGCGAGGATTTGAAGTGAAGCTTGCGATGAGAAGGCAGCCCATTGAATTTAAGGCAGAGGTAGTCAAGTGCGCCGGGATGAAGAAAAAACTTTGAGAAACGGCCGAAAAATAAAAAATGGGACCCCTTCTCGGCCCGTTACTTTTCGTACTGATGCTACTCTCATTGATGCTGCACACTTCAACGCTAACGCTCTACCTGCTGAGCGGTTAAAGACCTGCGACGAGCGATAAGCTAGCCAGTGGGCGTGCTGTGTCGATAGCGCCACGGAGGGAGCCATGCAAGGTCGCTGGGGACATATCCTACGCCGAATTGGGTGTTGGTCCAGACCCTCGAAGGCAGGTCCTGGATTCTTGGTCGAAATTAAGCCTGCACCTGAGAAAAATGCACTGGTGTGCAAACAGAGAGCATATGTAGGAATGGCGGGATGGTTGACAAGGACGAAGCGCAAAAGCCCCAAGATGCAGCCTTGCACCGCCCAACACTAGAGCCCGCCCACAAATTAGTGCCATTTCACTTCGCCACTACTATAGATGGAGGTTCTATTTCCGTCCTTATCAACGGTTTCTTCCTGTTTTTTTTTCCGTTGCTGGAGTTACAGTTCACATCCCGCTGTCCATTACAAGCGCAATAGCACATCGGTTCGATCCAGGAATTTACCTTTACAGTGCCGCCTGTCTTGCCACTAGGTAGGTTTCCGTTCTTCGACGTTATCGTAGAATCCTCGTTTAATGGTGCTGCATTATGGTTAAGCTACTTATCACCACGAAGTGTTGGGCCTCATGATCGGCAAATTTGCGCGGCCCAGGTTATGTCGAAAATACGTACACACCAGTACAAACCTATAGGAGGTGGCCGAGAGCACGATGACATTTCTGGAATTGGGTCGATCCATTTCCGTTTGGAACTGAAGTGCAGCCATTCGAAGAGCGCTGAAAAACGCTAAATCTCTTGCGGATGATTAGTGACTGGCATTTATGGTTAGACTCACTCTTCTAAATTCACTATTTGACTCCCGTAATACGGTAGCGTTTCAATGTCGAGAAATTCGTCACGCGTCAACGATCCTAATGGAGCATAAAGGTGCGCCGTCAAGCCGTAGACGACCACTCCGATTCGCGTACTCAGCTAAACAGCGCTAGATAAGGGATATATTGGTGAATGATTTTGAACTTGAGCCCTAATTTGGCGCAATATGGGCACTGTACGACACGTGGGTCTCACATCATTCGAACCCAGCTGCCATCTGAAAACTAAGCAAGCTTTCAGGCGGTCTCGAAGTCCACAAACATTCTTCAATCCATTGACTACCGCCGCGGTGGGATTGCTACGTCCTGCAATGGTCGCTTAAACTATAACATTACTGATATTTGATACACTGTTTTTGGTTTTTGATCCGATAAAGAATGCAAAAGCTTCGGAACGCCAAAGCACCACAGAAATCGTGGAATGGTTGTCCTTGATAAGACGGTTGCTATAAAACTAGCTGAAGAGAACATTGCTAGCTATTGTATTTACACAAAAATTGTTATTAAAGCAGCAATCTCAGATCGAATTCGAGGAGTAGGGAGAGGAAAAGGTCGATGAGGCCGCAAAACGGGGGGTCCACTTCCTCTCAGAAATAAAGTGATGGATGGGGTGGACGAGCCGTCTCTGAACTTGCTCGCAGTAAATGCACCCCAATTGCAATTGCTGGCAAGTACATTCTTGAACACCATTACTTCAATCGTCACCTATGACGTGTTCAAAGGTTCAACACATTTAGTAAAACCACACCGCTTTATTATTGGTGCAGCCACGAGGCACCACACTGGTCGCTTTGAAGAACTGAGTTAAATAGTCCCTAACACGGGAAGGATGGTAGGTCGAAGTGGCCGTTCGAAATGAGATGTATACCACCTGATGCGACTTCGAACGCTGATTCCAAATCTGCCTTCAAAATTTGCTGAACGATTTTCAGAACGGAGTTATGAAGCAAAACAGCGCAACAGCAGTGATGGGACTCACAGTCAAAACATCGTAGGATCGGTCCCTTATCGTGGTTACTGTTTTCTATTCTTTGAGAAAACAGCTAAACGGTTTCCGCTGGCCTTTTTAACTGGATTTCTGAAGAAAGCAAAACAGAAATCACGATAAGGGACTAATGCCACGATGTTTTGCCTGTGAGTCCTGCCCACTGCCGTTGCGCTATTTGGCTTCATAACTCCGTTTAGGGAATCGTTCAGCAGATTCGGAAGGCAGAATTGGAATCAGCGTTCAAAGACGCATCAAGTGGTATACATCTCATTTTAAACAGCCACTTCGACCTACCATCCTTCCCTAGTAAGGTCCCAAAACGACAGCAAATGCCTCCGCTGCTAGTCGCGCGCTCTCCACGACGCCAAAGGGGTGGCGCGCATATAACCTGTACGCTCCTCCTCCTTCATCACTGATCGTCTCTGTTCTAGCGACGTTTGAAGATGAGTTTCTTGGTCAGCTTCTCTTCATGTGTGCTTGCCTAGGGCTAGCGCATCATCCCACACCATTAACATCAAATTTTAAAAACCTGCTGAGACTGTTGCTTTGAGCGATGAATTCGCCATGGCCTATAAAAGGACTACTATATGGTGTGGACTCCTATTGTCTTCCTGTGCCAATAAAGCACTTCAACCTAGAGCTCTCACATAAACCAAGAAGAACGAGTCCCCTCAGTGGGAAAGTGTGGCACGACTTGTGTCACACAGTCGTCAACGTGTTGAAACAACACCCCTAGAACAAATTTGTGGGTTCACAGCGGTCTACAATAGAGCTGTGGATGCCCATTTGGCTAAAAATGAAAAAAAGAAGCAAAGGAAACTGTTGATGAAGCCATTAACAAGTGTCACCTACCAAATAAGAAAAGGGGCGAGCCGGGCAAGTTGCACGAACTTGCTTGTTCCATGGCTCCACTAAACCGCGCGTACTTGAATTAGCCGCAATTTCATGATACGTGCTGCATATCATGGGGTGCGCGCGACGTATCTCGTCCAAATGCTAAGATTAGTCCCCAAATACTGACTTTGTGAGACTCTAGCGCGACAACGGCACCTCTGCGTGCATACTCGTGGGTTGCTCTATCCCACCCACTAAAAAGATTCTTCTAGTCGACTCTGCTGAAGGTGTTGCTTTGAATGCTTTGAATATTAAGTAACGTGTCATGGAAGTTTATTCATTTGCGTACTGCGGAGGATGAAATTTAAAAATTTTGTTTTTTTTTTGCTGTGTGATGAATTGTCAAATTTTGTGAAAGACCTCCCTGGTTAGAGCACAAATCACTACCAAGCTTTCTTATCAGTATTGACGCAAGTTCTTACACAATGACGCCAACTTCAACCTGGAAGGATAGCGGCAATCAAAAACAGCGCTTACCTGGTTGCTGGATGGATACGGTAGGATATTGAAATTGTAAAGGTTCGATTGAACGTGCGCCAGCATCTGCAATAAAGCGCGTACACATATTTTCTTGGAATTTCAACTGCTTCGACGGATAATTGAAGCCTTGAAGTTTCAAAGAGGTAACAATTCAGAATCGATTACTTCTTGTTCTCATAAGGTCTGTAGATTCGGAAGCATCTTTTGTGAGTTTTATATGCTGAACTGACCTCTTGGAGCCCGTGTGCTGTAGTGGATGCCGTTGATTCAAAAACGAGCATGACGTCATTCCACGAAGTCGAGTAGTTACAAGCGCACGATGTACCCTCGACGTCTGGAGTGGTTGTCGGACCAGTTGGGAAGGGGGTCTTCGGAGCATTTAGCGTCGTTTTTGTATTTGTGGGTGCCTTTGATGTTGTGTACTGCAAAGCACGAGTTGTTGCCTTCTTTGTCGTGGTTATTGTTGGGAGCTTCCCTTGCGTAAATGCCTCGATTGTCGAGTGAATTTCCCTGCTTGGATCGCCTGAAATCGCCGTTGTTAAGAGGAAGAAAACGAAAGCTGGCTTTCTGATAGACCTACAGTCATGGAAAATCGCACAGCTTCTCTCCGCGATACAGTAATCCAGCTGAGGTGAATGATTCAATTCATCTACGTCGACAGCAAAAACTGACTCTGCAGGGAAGTGCCTCCATGGATAGGCATTCCCAGAGAGCGCCACCACAGTGATCGCAACTCCCAAGTATTTTCTGACGTAGTCTCCTGCTTCAGAAATTTCTTCTTCGTTCCTGAATTACCCTAATCTCATCAAATCATTAGATTCGGAACGTGCATGCACCTACTCTGATCGCGAGTAGAGAATCACTGCTTCTTCGTGTTCATACTTTGCAGCTACGCGTTCAAGCACCCTGAAGAAGCATTTTCAGAGGAATACCGTAAATGATATTATGTAGAATGCGAATGAATGAAATAAATAAATCCTCCATGCCTTTTGAGGCTTTCCTTTCGAAGGCCCTGCTTCTTGACCAACTCCTCGACCGCATCCAATTCTTCGCAGGCATCCCTGTGAGAACTCACAAACCTGCCTTCACTGTGACCACCATAAGGGAAGCCAGTGAGCAAGAACGCAACTTTGAATCTTTCCTCAATGTCGAGCCTTGATGTGACTCGATCTCGCACGAATGCCATCTCCTGAATTCTAATTCTGATTATCGTCACAGCGATTGCAAGAAAGTCTAGTTCAACCTTCTGGAAGTCATGTAGCGAGTTCATGTGATACGTTCCATCAATGACAGTTACAGCAGCACCATGACATTGAAAGTACGGCTTGAGCACATGACAATCCGCTTCTGAAACTCAGCATCACTGGATTGATATGGGTCCTAGCTCAGGAACATTTCAGGTGAATGAGATACATCGGATCTCATGTTTCCTTTTGGTGCATTGAGTTAATCACGCATGGCAATCTTTGCCTGAATAAGGTCATGAGAGGTTTAGTCTCCGAAATCCGTCAGCAAAGGATGAGTGTCGGGCTGCTTATTCCAAAAGGCTCCCCAGCTTTTTTTAGACGATGAAAAGAAACTTATGCAAGAACTAGTATCCTGTAATAGGAAGTGGGTCTTCCACCACAATTCCGAGTCTCAATAACAAAGTGTTCAGGAGAAGCACTCCAGTTCTCCGAATTAGTCAAGATTCATTGTAGCAGATTATTAGCGACCACTTATTGGAATGCAAACGTATCTCAAAGTCAACCAGAAAATCTCCATTTTCAGAAAAGCTTTGACACGTTGACGACAACGCGCGTTTTGTCTTTTTTGGCCGCGTGGGACTAGCGCGGCTGTCATAGGTCATTCAAGCGGATTTTGGGTTGTAAATGAATGATACGTGATTGATAGAAAATTAGATTAGTAAGATATTTAGGGCGTAGAAGTTACCCAGAGATGCAGTAGTGTCATATTTATCTAAAGACGTGAAACAATGACGGCAAAGTAGAATCCGTCAGAGCTGGCTGCAATCGAAGTTAAAAGCAATTTTACCTCGATTTTGTCTATCAAAAAACATATCTTGTGATCCCCTTGATTCCTTTATACTCAGGAAAAGGAAAAGGAAAAGAAGAATTATGTAAACTGAGGACTTTGTAGGGTTTAGAATGTTCCTTCGAAATGGTGCATACGTGACCATTCAGGGGACCAATATGTTTGTAGCCATTTTATGGTTTTTCCATAGAATAAATACTAAAAACGGGGTCGCGCGTGAGGGGAAAAATGAATATACTGTATGCAGGACACATACATCCCGCGCTGTCCGTTGTGGACTGCAAAATGCGGAAAGTATGTGTCCCGCGCAGTCATCAACGTATAAAGGGAAATCCGGGATTGAAATTGTGTGCATTGCACTTGTATTTGACAGTGAAGATTGAATTGAAACGCTGATAAGAAAAAAGCTGGAAAAAAACTGTCGACAGTTAGGAAGCTCCCCTTTCCAGTGGCCTAAAGCATTGATGTATAGGGGTGTATATGGAGGTGGGCGGCGCATCAGTGGGCCTCAGCCCTATGAAATCGTGGCGTCGAGTGGGTAGGTGCTCTGCGTTTGCGTTCTACTGCATATTTCCCTTGCAAGAGCTTCATATCGTTCAGAAATAACGGTCTTCGCCTTCAAGGCGAGGGACCAGCGCCACACCGAATTACTATCCGAATTCACAATTTTACTCGTGCTTCGATACACGGAAACCTCTTTCTGCGTCTCGAGCTGCAATTTTGAAGCTTTGGATCGAAATTTCGAAAAAAAAATTCGCCACTGCTGTGAAGACCATTCAGTCAACCAATTCAAGGGAGCAATTAGATGGATGACAGATGGGTTCTAAAGTGGCCCACAGGGGACGTGGGGTTGTTCAATGGTGCGTCAATGGCGAAAAAAGCACAGAAATCCGTCAAGAGAATGCAAAACGAGCCCCCTTTTTTTGACTGTTGTTTTTCACTCATGAACAGGTATCAGTCCAGAAAGCGGACGTATGCACGAGTTCAACGCAACGCGTTTAGCGGCACCATGCCAATTCACGCTCCAGTCAAGGTGTTCCAGTTGTGCGGCTGCTTGCAACACAGCTCGTCCAAATCACAATTAAACTAGTGGGCGGGTCGCTTTCGGGGGCGGAGTGCTCAGCAAACAGCCCACCCTTCGTTATGAAAGCGCTACACCTCCCTTCCTCGGCAGTCGAGTACCTGCATCACGTGGCGCATATACTTCCCCGATGCGCTCTCTCTTTAGCGTAATCGCTTCCTTTAAACTATAATACACACCTTATCTCCAGCGACTGAATTCTGCTTCGCGATCTGAAGCATCAGCTGCTTCGCTGAACAAGGTTAAGTGGCAAAAGCGAGCCGAAGTCGACACGAGTGATTGAAGTTTTCTTAAACGCTTAAGGGAACTTTAGTCACTGACCAGGGAAGGCATCCAACTTCCCATGGAACTTTGAAGTGAAACCCATGAGTCGATAGAGCTTCAAACACTGATTACCAATGTAGAAACTAAAACTGCAAAATGAACGCTAAGGAATTTGGGAGCAGTCACAATTTGCCGGAAATAAAGCGTCACACATGAACAAAGCTAGCGTTCGGCACTCAAAGTCGCTGTGGAGTGGTGGTCTTGCTCCCGCTCTTCACCCGGTGAGCCGTTAGTCCTCTTCCCTTCTAGATGCAAGTTTTGAAACTGCTACCGCTACTTCACGGCGACTCTGAAAGCCCGGAGGCTGACACGGTTCATATGCAGCGCTCTACCTACAGCCAAATTAAACTGCTCACAACTTCATTGGCAGGTTCATTCTGCAGTTTTAGTTTCCATATTAATAATCAGCATTTGAAGCTCTATCGATATGTATGGGTCTTGATTCAAAGTTCCATGGGAAGTTAAATGCCTTCCATGGTGAGTGATGACTGCATTAATGCTGATCAGTTGCAGTTGATTGCGCTACCGTTCCGTCCTTACAAGTTTACTGAAGTAAGTACAAAATGATCGACATGGCTCAACTCGGCAGCCCCCGCCGCTGCTCCCAGAAAAGCGAAGCAGGAGTTGATCTAGCCATCGAATGCGTGCAACGCCTTCGCCTTCTATTCCAAATTGTAAGGGGAGTGGGTGACATAACTACTCTACTCGCCTTATATGATCAGTCACGGGATCAGTCAGCAGCAATTTATTAAGCCTGAAGGCAGTAGCGCTTGGGTCCCCAGACCAAATTTTAAGATAGTGAATGAGAACTGGACGACGGAGATCAGGCTGCTGTCTTAAAACATTTGGGGGATACCGGACATTTTTGGGAGTTCCCTCTTATTGCGTTTTTGTAAATTCCCGACAACTGGATTTTTTCATCGAACTTCTTTCATTTATGAAGGCAGCGATCAAGACGGATTCTCTCGGAGAAGCATATGCACTACAGGAAGCAGTTACTCGGCTGCCGGCGAAGCGAACTGTGGCATTTCCGCGGCGAAAGGCGTGCTGGTTGCTGAGCAGGACTTCGAAAGCACTCCGCCCACAAGAGCGATCCGCTCACCACTTTAGCTGGTAATTTGGAGCGGCGTTGCCAGCAGCCGCACAATTGGAGCAACTCGCTTGGAGCGTGATTTGGCATGGTGCCATCAAACGCGTCGTGGCGAATTTGTTCATACGTACGCTTTCTGTGCTGTAACCTGTTAATGAGCAGAAACCAATGGCCAACAATTGCGGTTCCGTTTTGCGTGTAGTTGACGGATTCCTCTGCTTTTTTGCCACTGGCGTACCATTAAGCACCCCCACGTCCCTTCTAAAGCCTTCTAGAAATATCGTAATCGCTGCTTTTGATAGTGAAATCATAGTGGATAAGAGCCCTTTTTTTGCAATAGGTAACCCCTCGCATTCACAGATTCCAAATTCTTTTGGAACCTGCCCAGGAGAGCCCAGCTATGTATCCATACGGGATACGCTAATTGGCCTCATCCTCATACTCGCCTGCTCTGAGAAAAGCACTGAGTGAATTGTGGAATAGCTTCACATATCACCATGTTAGACGAACCTTCGCCCAAAGGCTCTTTCACGGGCTTTTTTTTCTCACTGTGAAAAAAAAGCAAAGTGCGTGTGAAGATGCTTCAACAAAAAATTCAAGGAAATAAAATGGCTTGGTGCATGGTGATCACGATTTTCAAAAGTGAGTATGAGATAAAATGTATCTGCACAATCAGAGAGCATCCTTCATCAAATATCAACGACTCACTGCTTTCGTAGATGAAACAAGCAACAACCAATCCAAGCAAACACGGCAGACCCATCGAACTTACTGACGAACGATAAGCGCTGAACCGCTAAGCTCTTGTTCACGAAAAGGTTACACCGTCACAGCAAACACTTCAGCCTACCAGCTTGCACAACCTGGGACTGATAATATTCTTCCGTTCTCTGCCCCTTTCACTGAGTGTGTCGTTTTTATCTGATTATTTTTTTGGCCGTGGAAACACTGTCTATGAAACTTTTTCTGTGGAACTCTATTTGAAGTTATCAGAAAGCCTTTATTGGTCGTCGCTCTAACGGAGATTCCTTCTGCAAGATCGATAGAATAAGGCGATCAAACGTCCATACAATCTAACTAAACTTCAAGCTCAAGCTGTTTCTCTCACTAACCTCGGGCCGCACAAAACAGCTAACAACCTAAACTGGTATACCGAGATTGCATGAAGAGAAGTTGAAGCCCTAGACCTTGGAAGTGTTTAAAGGAATATTCCACGGGAAGACCGGTCATTTTCTTCTTGTGTGTGGGTGTTGGGCATGGTCTTCAGTGACCATGCCCAACACCCACACACAAGAAGAAAATGACCGGTCCTGGAATATTTCTTCAAAAATGACACGGTTTTCATTTTTTTGCTCCATACGTAAAGTTTGAAGCGAAAAAATGAAAACCTAAAAGATACAGCACCTGGGAAGGCTCAAATATTGGACCGGAATGGACCAGTGGGCGGACCGGAAGTGCTCTTGTAGCAGAGTGCATGGTGGTTGCGGAGCCACGTGTAAGTTTCTGGGAAGGTTCAACGTGGAATCCGTTCACATCCTCTCTATCAACAAGTTTGCACGTGTGGCTTCCCATAGCCCACAGTTGTGACAGTTTTACGGCGGGAATTCGAATTTCTTGTAGTCTTCCTGGTTTTTTGGATTAATAACAAAACCAGCGCTTAATTCTCAGTATTTTTGCTCTCCTCATAGAGCAAGAGGACTAAAGTACCAGTTTCTTGTGAGAATGGAGGCAGGGTTTTTCCCTGGAAGATTCCTTTAACTAGTGCTGTCCCGAACTCACCATTCAAGGTATGGATTTTGATGGACAGAAAGAATTGTATCTCACATGTCGGTAGATAAAGCGAAGCATTCCTCATTAAAACGCTGCGAACCAGAAGTGTATGTGTGCTTACTCAACACAATGTCGACATCGCGGCAACTACGCATGCCGCGACTTGCAGACTGCGTTGGACATTGTGGCAACTACATACAGGGTGGTGAAAAGTATAGGACGCCAGGTTTTTGTGGGTAATAGCCAAGAAAGGGACTCGATCAGAAAACCGACTTCACACAAAGATATAGTTGAGCTATTTGATTACTTATGCAGAAGGTGCTTTGAATTTGACCACTCTGTTTTTCTGGCGTCCAACGACAAAATCAGCACTGCGCCGCAGGTAGCCAACGGCGTTGTCGTCCTACCTCTTCTGAAGCGCTAACTCCAGAGCACCCACCCAGCTGGTAAAGCCTCATGAGTTCTTCCTCTACAACACCCTCACATAGAGGAGTTCATCGGGCTAAGGGCTTGAGAAAAAGAAGGTCATATTTCCCTGCCTCAGTAGCCCGGGGAGTGAGCGCTTAGGATAGCTTCGGTGGATTTGGACGCGTATTAGAGAGTTCAGGTTTACTGAAGAGCAAACGATAGTTGAACAAAATACCCGTAATTTTGGAACAACATACCGTACCTCATGAAAGTCTTTTGCAAGGCCTTCGAGTCAGTTTTTACCATTTGTGGAAAATGAACTGCAATGGAGCTGCAC
>KZ346229.1:63659-83064 GCA_002352805.1 Teladorsagia circumcincta | reverse complement strand
AACCTCATCAAAGGCTTTGGACAGATCCACATAAATTACATCAATCGAGTTACCCTGGTTCAATGCAACGTTTCAATCAAAACAGGTATCAACATTTGAAAGTGAGGCTGCACATCCCTTGTATACAGCAGAGGTATCCCATCATAAGGTTCTGATGTGGAAGGTTTCAGCTTCTTTGAAATGTTGAAGATTTCAGCAGGGTGGAAGTAGATATCATTAGGCAGCGATGGGTGGACCACCGATCGCTAGTGGCGGAAGGAGTAATAACACAACCTCCAGCACCAGTGAAAACACTAGCAAACAATTCATGAAGCGCATCGGCTTCTTCCGCATCGGTAGTACATAGAATCGCGTCCCTGTCAACAATAGTGGGTAAATGACCTTTTGCCTTTATTTTGTTGTGAATAAGATCATGAAGTTTTTCATAGAAGCATGTATACCTAATCGCCGCTCATGATTCGCGCAGAACTTCCCGAAGTGATGATCAATATCAGCGCAAACTTTCTTATAAAGAGGGCAGCTCAGAGAGTCAGAGGACTGGTAGAATATCCGGTGTTTCTAATCAATGAGGTTCTGAATGTGAGAGGAATACCGAAAATAACGCAGTTTCAGAGCCTTGAAAGGGACATGTACGGCGAGTTCTTGGTGAGCAGGGGAGCAGAACCTACGATATGAGTCCGCCGTCGATTGGTATTTACCAAAGACATCGAGCCAGTTAACCCTGTTGGAGCTTTCATTGGGCGCTTCATAGTCCACACTAAGGTAATTTGGCAAAGATAAAAAGAGAGAAGCAAAGATAAAAAGAGAGGAGCACAGCGCGCTGCACTTACGCAGAATTTCACAATAGAGTGGTCTGAGGAGCCAAGGGGAGGGAGCACGGTAACACTCGCTACGCTAGGGGAGGTAGTCAGATTGAGGTCGAGTGTATGACATCCATGAGTTGGCTGGAAGGCTACTTGCTGTGGGCCGGAATTTCGAAAGAAATTGAAAAACCGCGTAGAACTCGCCCCACAAGAACACAGTGTTGCCAATTTACGTTGATGTTGAAGTCACCCAATACAATTATGTTCAAACTAGCCGATATAAATTTGGATAGCAGGTCAGCAAGGCCTGCTATCTAATTTTCATATCGTCGTCACTTGCAGTAGAATCTGGGGGACGATAAACAACCACAAACCAAATGCGGGAACCGTCGCTGCGAGGTAACAGTTCAATACAGAGTACGTTAGCCTAAGGGAGAAATCATGCTCGACAACACGAGTGATGAGTGTATTTTTGATGAAGCACTCTCCACCTCTTCTACCTCCTCTGTCAACCCGAATCACATCATAAGGCAGGTTACTGATGACTTCAGAATTTCTCATCCGAGGAGTTAGCCAGGTTTCAGTTACAAAAGCAAGTCACGTTCTTCGGTGGACATATAATGGTGGAGGTAGGAGAGCTTGTTCACTGAACTTCGGACATTGAATAGGCTGCCGGAAAGAAGTGCTGAATTACCGTGCAAACTCAGGCGTTTCTCGAATCCACCTTGGCGAATTCGGCAACATTCCTGGGCTGATCGCGGTACACGACCCACTCGCGCTGCGTTTTTCCTCTATTATTCTCCTCTGCCAGCTGCCTCAGCTCATCTTTCTTCCTCTCCTCCGCTGTCATGCTCCTGCGCACAAACACTATCAAAAACTCAGGAGCCCAAAGGAGCCGCGCATTCGCTAGAGCACGTCGCCCATGGGAGCGAGAAGGAAGAACGATTTTAATAAGGCAAGCGCGCTCATCAACACCTTGCCCATCCTGTAGACAGTCGCTCTACATTTTGACCTGTGGGACATCAAGCACATCGCCAAACTTGGCCTCCAACTCCTTCTGTCGCTCAGACGGCGGCAAGCTTTCCTCAGCCTCCCTGATGCCAGCTATGACTATGCTTCGTCCTCGTTTTTCCGACTCCATGTAGTCTGAAAATTCCTTCGGAATTTTTTTGTCAAGGGCACACAACATTTGTTCGATAACCGGATCGGTATTACGCTCAGAAACAGCTTTAATTGAGTCAGTTACCGCCATTTCTGGGAATTCTGTAGAAGAATTATCGTCGAGCCCTAACACCGTATCCTCGTCTATGGTAAGCAATTATTCAGGGGAGACAGCACAAGTCCGATCTCATGCTCGGCGACGGACAAGCGATTGCAGCCGCGCGATCATCATCGCGCGATGGTGATTGCTTGACAATCAAGGGCGAGCAACGGGCGAGACCTCGCTAACGATCGAAACACGGCGCCATCAAATTCAAATTTCATGGCGGTGCTGGTGTATCGATCGTTGGAGGGGTCTCGCCCGTTGCTTGTACATGATTGGCAAGCAATCACCATCGCGCGATGATGATAGCGCGATTGACAAAACCAATCGCGCCATGGTGATTGCGCGATTGGCAAGGCCCATCGCACGATCACCATCGCGCGACTGCAATCGCTTGCCCGTCGAATATGACGGCGGTCTAAACTTTACTACGCGTAGCAACCGGCATATTAGATCAACCTCAACTTATTAAGTCAAAAAGGAGTCAAATCATTATGCACCCGGCGTAGGAAATTGGAAAACAACACAAACGAAGAACAACAGAAGGGGCTGAAGAAGAGAATCAACAAAAAAAGAAAAAAAGCTTCAAATGATCTAAGGAATGTTAGCGAATGAAAAAATCTACAAGAAAACGAGCAAATGTATCAAACGCACCTCAAAGGCGAGAAAGAAAAGAAACCGACCGCACAGCGTAACCGCAGAGGAGATCTCAGGATCTTATTCTGATTCAAACATGCCCGCTCCCGTTCAGATGAAGAGTCGGTAACAATGTGTCACGGACCATAAGCAAGAGTCATTGAGCGCGCTAGAATCCACATTTACCTAGAATTGATCCATTTCAAAGCTACGCTTACGTCAGAACAGTGCAAGATCGCAGCGACTGTGCGCCGCGAGTAACAGCAGGATGAAATAGACCTCCAAATGCTTTCGTAACTCTGAACCACAGACGCATGTGCGGCGTATCCAAAAACAAGCCTGTCTGTATCGACCGCATTAGATCCAATTTACTACGCACATAAAGATGGTCTTCGACAAATTCCAATGTATCCGGTCCAAATAAAGAACAACTGAATGCAGTGCTATGGAAGAGTTCACTTTTCGAGGCTGTAAATAAAATCCATACTGCAGGGTGGCGAAAAATTGCGTGCGCGTGGCATTTTGCCAAATTTTGAGCGCTGTATGATGGAGTGGTGCATACTTTGCTTTTCAGAACATTTGCCTGTTGCTAACTATCAGTTTTTACTAGATACCGAATATCTTACGATTAGTGTCGTTTTTTTCATCAAAAGTTTTGGACAGCAATATTTCAGTTCAGAATCCTGGAAATGAAACAGCGTACTCACCAAATGACTCACTAGCAGTCTTCCATCTATCAGTATTAGTGGAAAGTCTGTACGATCGGGGCTTGGAATTTTTGTGTCAAAAAGAGAAGCAGGTTGATTTTGACATGATATGACAAATCGCCTCACTCATTTGCTAAGAAGTTACAATGGACAGAGTAAGTATACAGCAAGTAAGAGGAGGATCGGCACTGTGTGATGGAAAGGCTAGAACTTCCCACTCAACTGGGCAATTTTTTAAGGAGCCTTTTTTGCCACTTGGGGTCATAAACGCATCATTTTTGAGCACAGGTGAGTAGCACGTGAGTACATTTACCAGAATATCTACAGGAATGAAGTTTGTGAGAATATTTGCGCATTATCATTCCATTACAGTTAAAGTGTGCTATCATTTCAACACGGACTGGTGTAGCCCTCCCTCGAGTAGCTTAACCAGGGCCTCCTTTTTGACGAATTGCACGCATACTTTCAAAGACTTCACTGTCTTGTGAGAGACTGCGAAAACCGATGTGAATCCCAAACGGTGGCAACTCTTCCAACAAAAGCAATCGTGGTTGGATTGGCTACGTTTGCAGCTCTTAGCCCGACTTCGAAGGCTTTTGGTTTACACCTTTCGATTTACACACAGGATCGAGGAGTTGCCAGAAAAAAATCCATAAAAATCAGGGAGAAAATGAATTGTGAGCCAACTGTAGATAATAATAAGCAGCAAATTATGCAGTATTAATCAACAAGGAAAACATTTAAGATATTGATTTCTAGAGTTTTGGGGTCACTAGTCCCCAAAACTTTTTAACTCAGAAAAACGACACTAAGATATTTGATTCCTAATGAAGAAGAAATGAACTCTCCAAGTTGCGCCGAAGATCTGCACAACTTGAAACACGATTGTACGGCAAGCAAGGAGCTTGAATGAAAGCTCAAGATTTTTCGACGTTCTCAATTTCTCTAAAAGCCGTCCAGAAACCTGGGTGGCAATGGGAAGAGGAATAGGTTCCAGAAAAAACCTGTACGAGAGTGAGAGCGGATTACTGGACTTGATGCAGGAAATTGTTAGGAAGAGAATCAACCAAAAGGTCACAGAAGCTCTAAGAAGCTTGCCGAACAATTCAGATCTTCTCGAAGACTTATTCACATATTAGTCAAAAATAGGCGTGGAATCGGGTGTTATCGGTTATCGAATGGGCGATTTCCAATCGTGCACAAGAAGCAGATAGGAAGAAAAAAACATAAGAAATCACGGGAGCCGTTCAAGTGCGGCGTGCTCAAAACGCCCTGTGGTTTCACAAATAAAAGTTCACCGATCAGGTGCCTTAAATTACAGGATCACTTTTAACCTTTCAACCTTTCATCGCAGCTCTCAATAATATCTGGTAATGAAAAGTACCCGTAAGAATTCCGTTCCAGGAGGTTTGTTGAATTGAGGCCGTATCAGGGCCTTGGGCAAGTCCCCTGGTTGATATCAATAAAAGCGTGAAAATCAGTGGGAAGCTCTACCGAAAAAAGAACCTCAAAGAAGCCGTGATCGCCTAGGATCATGCCAATTTTATCTTCTTACAGTAAGGTGCTCTGCCCCAAGGGCTAATACAACAATCTACCTCTTCGAGACTAGTATCGGCTCTTTTATGGCATGGACTGAAGGCTGGTTTATAGCCAGAAATCAAATCCATTAGGCTTTACTACTAGCGGCTCTATTGATGGAGAGTATGGGATCGAAATGCAAAAAGTTTGGGCAAGGGGTGTTCAAAATTTGTAACAAATTACGCGTCGAGCACGTCGGCCGCACCATCATCTCGATAAACAAACAAATTGAGAAATGTATCGAAACAGGCCGCGGCCACTTCGAAATTTTCTTGCAAAGCAGTAATATCATGTTCTATGTTTTACAGAATTAATTACTTTCGAAATTTGTAGACAAAAGATAAAGTTTTGGGGATTTTTATGGCGCACGGCATCCTGTAGACATAAAGCGCTATGTGTGTGCTGTGTGTGCTGTGAATGTTGTGTTGCGTGTGTGTGGACGGATATTCCAGAAATTCATAGAACTCTCAACAGCTTTTGATGGAAGTCGATTTTAAGATATGATATAGGGGGAGGGAGGGGACATATGGAGACCATATTCACATTGCAAGGCCCAGCAGCCTTAAACCATTCTTTGCAGATATGATATGATGGTTGCAACCGGAACATACTAGATGGGGACCACAAAGTGAAAACAGCTGAAGTGGCTGATAAGAAGCTATGATATGATTTAGGGGGTGAGACGGGAACGTACCTGATGGAGACCGCAAAGTGATAACGGCTGATAGTGGCTGATAAAGCGCGTTAGTACGCCAAAGTCGCTAAATCCGTTACCACTTCACATTGACACCAGAGCGTTCATACCTACAGCTATTATGTGGGATGGGACGGGACATTGTTTGAGGGAAAAGAGGGGGATTACAACTGACAAAGGCTGTCAGGGCCCATTTAAACGCAGAAGTCGCCATTCCGTTACCCAGCCCAGTTGACATTAGAGCATCTATAGTGACATGTGTTTTGTGGCGTGGTACCGGAACATCGTTGGTGAGTGTTTGGAATTGATAACAACTGATGGGAGCTGATAAGGACCTTTAAGGGTTGAAAGTCGCCACTTCCGCTACGCAGCCCTCGTCGACACTGGAGAGTTTTTACTTACAAATGTCATCTAGGGTAAGAAGGGTACATTGCTTGTGAGAGTGGGTGGGTGATCACAACTTATAAGGGTGTTCATGGCGCTTTAGAACGCAAAACTGTCAATCCGCTGCGCATCCCACGTTGACGTTAGAGCACACATAACTGCGTGGAGTGTACGGGGACATTATACGGATATAGCCGTCCAATAGGGCCAGAAGCATCGAACCGCTACACTTCAGAATTTTGAAGAATGTGAATGCAAGTCACAGATAAGCGTTATACGATCACTCATTACAAGTAATTTGCTCACATGTAACAGTAACATGTTTTATATTTATTTTGAGGTTTTTTCTAGCATATCCCTATTCACCGCTAAATTATCAGAATTCAAGAAAAATGCTGGATGTTCACAAAGTTGTGATGAATATACCGACTCATCCTCGCTATCACGCGCGTCCCAGATGGACTTCAATGAAATTGGAGAGCCTGCAAAACCCCTTAAGTCATTGAACTGGTATATCCAGCAGTGGGATGCTCCGTGGTGTATATCCGTTATGTTCCAGAGGTCCCCAGTTTTGCTGGGAACCGTGTGATACGCACGATAGCGGGGGAGGGGGCAAAACTCAGTTTGGGGTTTATTCGCCTTTCCCTGGGCCTTGATTTCGCCAATTCCAACTGACTGATGAGCTCCGGGACTGACGAAATATCAAAGTTTGTCTGAGGATAGAGCGAAATGAACCGTGTTAATTATTTTGTTCATGGTTTTTCTCAATCAACTGTACCGCAATTACTTCACATCCAATCGCTGGCCCGAAAACAAGGGCAGTATGCGCTAATTCTTTTAAAGGATGATGACGATACTCGCTTGCGTGAAACATTCCCACGATGAACGCTTTTGGAGCTCAGCTTTTTCACTGTAGTAGCATTGCGTTAAAATTTATAAGCATTAATTTTTATATTTATTGCCATCTGAATCATTATCGTCACTACGTGTGCGGAAAATATCTATATTTAACACATTGTCATGAAATGCAAAGAGTGATGGCATGGATTTAAAAGGCACATCTCGCGAGTGAACTGTACCAAGCCACATCCACAAAACGACGCTATAGGGTCTCAAACGCTGAACGAGCCTCCCTCCTACACCCCATCCATACCTTTCCCTGATTCCTCTCCATATCCTCCTCCTTTCCCCGTAGTGAAGCTTTTCACCCATACGTGTTACGTACATATTGTCTTTTTCGATCCCGTATAACAAAAAGACGTCAGTTCCTCCTAGATCAGGAAATCAAAGCAGCGAAACAGACTAGGCTCAAGCTTAGACATAGGCTCATGCGCACACATTTGCTTATACTCTAGCCCAAAGGTAAGACAACAGGATAGGTTTGTGCCCAACAGTATATCCTGAAATGCGCTGGAATTCCGCCTTCTTCTTTTTTTCGACTTTTGTTTGAGGTGTGCGGAAACTGTCAAGTTTGGAATCTCTGTGTCTCTTTCTTGAATGAGCAGAATTTTCAGTAAAAACAAGTTCCTGAAAAGCAAATTTCTATGACTTCTCCTGTCCATCCCTCCCTTTTTGAGAGGAAACCGAGGAATCCATGTTTGACACGTTGGCGACAGCATATAGTACAGTAAAAGAGGTATAAAAACAATCGTTTGCAAGATACATTTGACAGTACTATGGATGACATGATTTGTGTTCCTTATTGAAGCATTCAATACAATTTTTTTTGCATTTACTGCAACGCGTTTTGACTCTTCCTGTTTTTCATTGCGGTCGCAGCACGCTAGCGTTCTTCCGAAAATGGTGGGTAACATGTAGAGAACCTTCCAGTGTAGACACCCTAAAACCTTGACTCCACCACTTCATTTCGTATGGAGTTGGACTGACGAGTTCAAATGTATCGAATGTAATGTCAGTCTTCAATGATTCGACCACCTCTGATATGAATCATTTAGCCGAATATCTTTCGTGGAATCTTTGTGTACCTCCGTATTTTGAATTTCAATTTACTTTGTATTTTCTATAATGCCACCTGATCCCTCCTCCCAGCTCCCACTGCGCTCTTTTCCCTTGAATTCGTTCCAAAAATGCACTTCGTAGTACAGTGGGACGTAGTTGCGAGTTCGGAATTTGCGGCCGCCAAACACTTATATCCCACGAGGTGAGAAAGTCAAAACGTGCGCTGTCGTCACTTTGGTAAAGCTTCATAGGTGACTTTCTCCGCTTCTTTTTTCATTGGCAGCCATCCTCAGTTTTGATGTTGACTTCTTTGACCCCGCGTCTTCGATCTGAAATTACATAATGCCTTGATATTATGTTTAGGCTTAGATTTGCTACTAGCATATTGTATGTGCATAAATTTAGGAAGATCTGACGTGAAAAATAGAACTGATGCTCCCATTCAATGGTTTGAATACGAAGATGAAGACTTCTAATTTTAGCGCCACGAAGCAGCACCATATTTGAGACTCACTATTCGCATAAGGCAATCTTGGAAGTTCGCATTTGCTACGCAATGTTTTGCGGAACCCTCAGTTTTCGTCAGATTTACAGCATGGGTCTATGCCCTCCATGATGTGCAGAACATCTTTTCTGAGTAAAGTCAGCTTGACTGCTCCAATGGAATACGTATGTACTGCAGATGTTTGCTTGACCGAATAGGTGTTTTACATGTTTTTTCTTCATCTACCCAGTTTTGACAAGGGATGGAGGCTTCTATGTTTTCTTAACCATAGCCGAATACAATTAACAACGAAGGGATCCCAGGTCGCCATGGCATTCAACTAGAGATGTACATCTCTAGATATGCTTTCGGTTGATTTCAAGGCACATCCCTAGATATGCCTTCGGTTGATTTTAAGTCTGCCTTCCCAATCTGCTAAACGACTCCCGAAAGAAAATTATGAGGCGAACACCTCAGCTGTACTGAGTGGGACTCGCATGCAAGAGCTGGCTGATTCAGTTTCTTTGCGAGTACATTCCATTGCTTTTGACTGGTTTTGATGGATAACTGCTGTTTTACGCCGCGTTCGCGTCGCGAAAGTTATCAAAAGAATGCTGAGTTATGGGCAAAACTTTCGCCCCAGCCGGGACGTACCCGGATCTCTTGCTTTCCGGGCAATTGTGCAATTCCGCCCCAGCTAAAACCCGGCTGGGGCGAAAGTTTCGCCCATAACGTAGCATTCTTGTGATAACATTCCTTTGCATTTGAAACTGCATACAAAGTTTGCGAGCACTTGCTGACATTCACGAATTCTAGTCAGTGTTCCCGCATGGCCTCCTTCTTGATAACGCCGTCCGGAGAATCGTTTATCAGATTGGAAGATTGATAGATTGGACAGATTGGTAGATTTGAGGCCAGCGTTAAAGAGCATATCTAGCGGGGCACGTCCCCTCTTGAATGGTCATGGCTACCTGGAATCCTTTCCTGTGAGATGAATGATTTCGAAAAGACATAATAAAGGAAAAGGCACTTTATAAATTTTATAACTATACTCTGGGGAGAAGAAATACGATGAGCGGATGTGCATAACACCACGTCGATCCACGTTGTTCGTGTACCAAAGCGAGTGGTCATCTCTTGTGCCCATGACATTTGCTTGTTTCTAACAGAATTTCGTTCTTACTTCTTCTTCTTCTTGCAGAAACCCAAGTTTTTTTTTACAGGAACTGTTGGAACAATGAACTTGGCACTCCTCAGCGGATGGTTCCTGGCTCTACTGGTGCGCACGATTGCACTTTTCAAACATTAGGATGTCTTTACTTGACGCTACTGAAGTTGCGAACGTGCGATACTAGTGAATTGAGACTCCATTGCGCATAGCTCCAATGAATCCCTGGTGCCTGTCCAAGACTGAGTTTGACGATTCGGGCGCGGCTCAGGCGAACGCGACCGAGTTAGTAATGCGCGCTACTGCTTTACATGGCGCGTACAGAATGTAATGGAGCCCGATCTCGATTGATATCTGCAGCGTCGCGTTTCTTTGTCATCACGCCGTTCTTTGTATTTGTTTGGTGTGGTTAGTGCATCGAACTTGAGTTGTATTATGTTGGTGCGTCACCTATATCGACGTCACCTATATCGCTACACTGATGAAGAGACTGCCCGACCTGTTTTCAATATGAGTGCTTTGCGAGTAGTCGAATCGCGTTGTGCAGGGAACAGTGTAGCGGATATAGATAGGCTAGAGTAGTAGTCGAATCGCATTGTGCAGGGAGCACTGTAGCGGATATATTAGGTTGTTGCATTTGGAATGTCGCTTTTGTACATACACAAAATTTTGTTGGAACAGCAAGAATTGGGCACCTCGGAACGAGTGATGGATACTACCTTATCGCGCTGGGCTTCGCCATTCACACTCGGCGTCCTTTTCGTAGAATCGTAGCAATCGTGCGCACGCAAACTTGGACACCCCGAGTCTGGATTTTTTTGCTTTCAGAACTGTTTCTCCTTCACAGCGTGCCCCTTGGGCTCGGATAAGCAGTAGCTATATGGAGTGTGACAAGGGCTGTTTGTAGGCGAATCGAAAAATGCAGCTTTTTAGTGGTAAAGTAACCCCAAGAGATCATTGTTTTTCTTCCTCGCCGAGCCAATGCACGGTCTGCTGTAGGTTACTTTTTGTTCATGAGAGCCTGCCGCAACCGTGTGAGCTATATTCAGCTCCTCAAGATGTCGTTAAAAATTCACGTGCACCCCCACGAAGTTCGATTAGCCGTCTTCCGAAGGAAAATTTCAGGTAAAAAACAAAAAAGGCGTGGGCAGCAGTAGTCGCTTTTATACGCCTAGATTTCCTCTTTTTGATGAATGCTCAAGTACCTGTGGAGGTTCAAAAGCAGCCGAGTTGGGTTGAAGCCAAAGTTGAGCGACATTTCAAATGCAACAACCTAATAGATAGGCTAGAGTATAGTTACAGTGGTGCGGAATGGGACTTGAATGGGAAGTTTCAAAAAGCCCTCACTGAGACCTTCGCGATGAAGTGACTACCCGACCTAATTGCCCACATGTTGGTATTTTGCTCGAGGGACCCTTAGAAAACTTTGCTGGTTCTAGAACGCGAGGAACTCTTGAAAAACTTTGCTGGTTTCACAACCAGCAAGGTCCTCTAAGGGTCTCTCGCGCAAAAATGCAAACATGTGGGCATAGAGTGAAAATTTTCGGATGCATCAAGAGTCGTCTGCGCAAGCCAGCAAAGATCCCCATCAAATCTTCTGTTATTTAGTTGTTCTGTTGAGATTGGAGTCGCTCTAAAGTTGGTAATTTGGTCCATTACCAAATCGTTGCACTGTGACAGTAATTCCTCACTTATGTTTGGGTGGGGGTTTACGATAGGATTGGGTTGGATTCACAGAGGGGGGGGGGTGCTCATTAGACGTCGTGACAAAGAGCCATGATTCCACTGAAAACACAACAAAAACATAAAAAAAACAAAACAGAACTCCTTCGCCCGATGGTCTCCGACAACGGACGAGCCAGCAACCATGGAAGTGGGTGTTTCTTAAGTTAACTTGGTACCACAAACGATGCTCTACAGGCAACACACCTCTAGGTGGAGCACAGAAAGGCTTCGATGCCTTTCTGTGCTATCGCAACTAGCGCACGTTCGGACGCATTACGCTACTGCTTACATTGGTGTTCGTGCTTCCATGCCGCACTCATACTTTGTGATTATCCCTATTTTTTACTATGGTTTCATCGGGCCACACAAGAATCCCTCTAGCCCAGGATCACACACTCATCATAACCTTGATAGCTTGCTGTTCCCTTTCTCGCTATGGATAGAAGAATCGTTCATAATTTCGCTATGGATAGAAGGATCGTTCCCAATTTCTTCGAGTCCATCTTTTTCTTGCGGTGGCATCTATGAATGACGCGGCGCAATAAGTTCAGGAGTTTAGCGGAAAGGAGTACTTATCCTGTCCACTCCTTATGTCGCAGTACGACACGATGCCGCATATTAAAGCAGGTTTCTTAGAGAATAGGTTGCTTCGGGGGGGGGGGCATGAAGTAGAGTGGCTGAAGGATGCAATGGTGACAAATATTCAAGAGAATCGGTGTGAAAACCGCAAGCGGAACCATGTTTTCGCGTTGATTTTCGTGTAGGGCTAGTTTACGTCATCTAGCCAATCGATGGGCGTGTGCAGCCGGATAGAGAATCAATTTTAGTCAGCGAAGCCTTATTATTTCCTGCGGGTCACCCTTCCCGACACGAAACACGCCTCGCCCCGCTCCCTAAAATGACCAGCCTCCTTTGCAGTATTGTAGACACATCCCTTTATTTTCATATTCTATTGTGAGTTGCCTTCAAAATTGTTGGATACGGTAGTTCCTTCCCGCGCGGTTCTCTCTGCGTAAGGAATTTTACACAACACGGCAACTCAAGAAGCGCTCATCATTTCAGAACAGTTTACCATTCATTCTTCCACATCATGCAATTTATCACTCACTCGCTCAGAAAATACAAAATATTCCAGATCGGTACAACCATGGGATTTGGTGGTTTTAATTGGCCGGACAGGATTCCTTTCGGAAAGAAGAAGTGATGGACTGTCATCCACTTATTTTTTCAAACTTTCCGTTGAATACATGGACTTGTAACATTTTTCTAAGTCAGATAAATGATCCTTTCCGTAGAGTAGTGGTGGTCTTATTCGAATGGAAGTTTTCCCTATGAGTCCTCACATTATGTTCATGTCGCAAGAGGAAGTTGCCTGCTCTACAAAATATTTGGATATCCTGCATTCATTATAAGCTTGCTGAATTAGTGGCTTGCAAAACAGTTACCGGACGGAATTTAGTCAAACTGGCAACTGTATGACTCTAGGTCCTTCCCAGAAAAAGCCAATCAATTATGTATAGTACCTTGTACTTAGACACGACTTCTTCCTGACATTCCTCTATAGAATTCTCTAATAACTCGTAGCATTCTTTTTTGCGACATAACAGCCCGCGTGCATCGCCGGGTATGCACGTCGATGCTCCCACATCTGACATTTGTGTATCGCCGGGGCACATCTGTTTTGAGCTTTCCCTCAACCACTTCTCGTTTCTTTTGTGACTAGTCAATTTACACTGGTTTCTTGAACTCACTGAACACATGGCTACTCCAATCTTCAACTTCATTAAACTTTCGGGACCTCAAAGTTTCTTAAGCAGCAGTCAGTTGACACCCTCAGAAACCTTATAGCAACAAACTTCTATGGCTACAAATCACTACGTATGCTTTTGATCAGAAGCCCGTGTAAGAAATTAGCAAGAACCAAAAAAGCGAGAAAGCATGAAAAGGTATGGACAAAAGCAGCGCGTCGGCAGCGCAATGGGTAAGTTCGTTGTTGTGTTTGCGTGGGCCCTGTGGCGAAGTACATGGGTCCTGTAAAGAGATATTTGAGTCCTATAGCGAAATTCCACAAGATGCCCCGATCGTGACATTTGTGCATCGCCAGGTAGGTAGCTGTGCCAAAATGTGGCATGCGCTGAGATCTGCGCGTGTCCATGTGCTAAGCTGGCTATTCCAGAGCTCGATAGTTGACCACTATCTCGCCGCATCTAGACCCGTAAGTTTTTGTAGTCGAGACACTGAAATTTTACCAATCTACTCGGAATCAGTCGTATGCACAGGAACATTACTAACCACTTTTCCTTCTGAGAAATTTCCACAATCACGTTGACTGAGCAGCGTAATTCATGACCCGAAATCTGGTCAAAATGATATCGAAAGGAATATGGAGACATGAATTCGAATAGAGGGAAAAGCATGAAGCTCCTCAAAACATCGAGTTCTAGGGAAAAGTTTTAGTAAGAGTTGAGCTAAAATGCAACAGCGGCCCGTCGATTTCAAGGAAGAACGACACACTTGTTGAACGATACAATATTGGAATGCTAAGAAGTCGGAGTTAAGAGAGGTGAGAGATAAGAGTCACCTCACTGCTTGATACGTTCAAGGGCGTAGGCTTTGAGTTAGTAGCATGTTTGGCTAAATTTAGCCCAGTAAAATTCTGCAGACATGTAATTAATAGGCTCACAACTTGTCACCACACACGAAATGCATTGTATTGCTCAAACGCAATACAATGCATCTCGTGGAGCAGACAGTTCTCTTCTAAATATTGTATAATGTTTTCTTCAGTCTGTTACGTTCATTTTTCTGCGAAGCTCTTTCTTTTCCTTATTTTTCGATAGTGCAGAGGCTACAATCAAGACACGACACGAGCTCCGTAGTTGGAATGGTAAGAGCGAAAAAGCAATATCACAGAAAAAAGCTGATGTCTGTCATCTTCCTAATGATGCATAAGTTTATCAGGAAGTTTGAGATCCTATGAAAAATTCCTATTCGGAAAAGAAACGATATTACTTATCGGATAACTTAATAAGAAGCTGAGGCTCGGTACGATTAGGATTCACGTCAGCCTATCGACTGGTACATATGTATGTGTACACGTCCGCAGTCAAAGTCACACTGCACATTTGAGACTTATCGAGACTGGAGCGCTCGAGCGTCCGTTCGATGGCGAAATTGTGCACAAATAGAGACCTTCAGAACCTTCCACTGAGAAAAAAATCGTCATAAGTCAAGGCGAATCAACTTGGATGAGTTCACATGGCAAGTCGTGCCGCAGCTCACTGATCAATGTACGCAACTCCCAAAAAGGAAATATATAGGCTCTACATATTCTTCATATTGGATTCCTAATCATATTTGAAAAACATTCATAGGAGTGGAGATGTTTCGGTGGAGAGGCTGCTACAACGGGCATGGTCTTTGGATCATTCCCAGGTCAAATCAGCATAGACCTACCGAATTTTTATGCGTGATTACATGTTGCCAGGAGCGACATTGTTAGGCGGAACATATCGATGAATTCACAGAAAATTGCAGTCCATATCCGTCGGGTTGAGGGGGCGGTCCCACAGACTGTGCGTTGCCGTTCCACGGCAATTGTTAGAGGTGGATACGGGCGAGTGTGCAGGCAGCAACAATTGCCGTGGAAGGTCAACGCACGACAGCATCGGATAGTCCATGGGATCGCCATCTCAACTCGTCGGATATGGACTGTAGTCTGAGGGTTAAACTAATGCCGGAAAATCACAAAATGGCATGCCATGGCAGCAAAAAAAAATTGTATACATCTAAAACCGCACAGAAATGGGTGGTACCTATCTCGTTGCTTCAGAGTTCACAGGCAACCCTTCCAAGTGAGAGATAGTTTCGAATGTTTGATAGGATATGATCATACCTTGGTACAGTTGTTATCATTTACATTTCTGCTTAAACTGCGTCAAAATTATTCTGTCACCATATTCTATGCTTTGAAAACTTGCTGCGCTGCTCGTATATTGTCTGTCTGTTGAACTTGAATTTTTCAGAAAATGAAGTTTATTGCGACGTTCTGATGACGTACGAAACCTGTGTTTACGAGTTGCCATGTGCTTCAATCATATCTTTCCATGGCTATCTCCGTAACGCGTAACAATCAGGGTAGCGGTGTGGTAGCGCAACTTACCAGGGCAGCGGTCTGGGCACGAAATCTTGGCCCATAACCCATTTAGGAAAATAAGGTCTTATAGGGTGGTTACTTAGTGCTACAATTGCCGATAAGGAGATGAGATCATTAACTTGATTATCGGCTCTCCTTCGCGAACCGTTGAATCATTGTCAATGTGTGGCCTGAATCCATTTGGAGTGTTACGGGAAATTTACAGTATTGTGCATAAACACGGTGACAAAATAATTTTGATTCAGTTTCACCCAGAAAGGTCGAAACGGGATGACAACTATACCAACATATGACCATATGCTATCAATCATTTTAAATGTTCCCAACTTGGAATGGTTGCTTATGAACTTGACAATTTCCTTCAAAAGTTACCCTACAGGAATTGGTGGTTGCCCGCATGACATTCTTCAAAACTTCACCTCACAATTTTTGGAGAGCAGCAGTTTCTGGCCGGCCAATCTTTGTACGGCTAAAAATCGGAATAATGGGCTCACAGCAGCCTTTAACAGATCCACCCCAAGAGCCGGTATTTGCTGCTGTGTATCCAGTTCTTTATGAATTGTGAAGGTTTGAAAATTTCCCCGAATTCTACCTAGGACAGAATTTGGCTTTAAGTTTGCTTCCACGCGGGTGGAAACCAACTCTAAGACTATAATGTCGCGTTACCCAACTTCAGTTCATCGCTGAGTTAGGAGATTGCGCTGCTTCTGCTCTCCTAATTATTTTAGAAAATTTTAGTAATCATTCCCGAGTTTTCTCTGCTAATAACATGATCGTTCTTGACAATATAAAAGGTTTCCCGTCAGGGCGCATACGGGCTCCGTTCTCGGCCCGCACCAGAAGTACTCGATATTTTTCAACACTGTTTTCCTCTCAATTTCTAAGCCAGCTATCCGTTCATGACGTTACTAAGAAAGTATTCAAGGCTTCCTACATAGAACTCATCACATCGTTTTTCCTGCTGCTGTGTATCGCTAACCAGTTCTGTCATGGCCCTCGATTAATTGCCCTGAATTTGCTTTTTGATAATATTCACGGCCACTATTTGGTTCTCGTAATCTATAGGAGAAAACCACAGTGTGTGCAGCAAATGAGGCTCGTGTGACAAGATGGCTGTGCATACTTTGGATACAGCAGTTTTTGAAATAAACCAAGCGGTTGCGCATGGGGCGAGAAATCCCACTTATTTCAGCTTACGTGCCTTTCACTAAATAAAGACTCAGGGACCATGAGACCATGGGATTTCAAATAAATAAGGGATAGCGGCGAATCTGACGGGTTAGTCATGAACATAGGTCATTGTTGGATAACTTTTCAGGTATGCTATATTGGCACCGTATTTATGCCCAACCCTGTAAATAAAAGTAGAAAGCGTGGAAAAATCTAACCAGAGTCGTAGGCTCTATCCATTGCCTACTATCACAACTGCCTGGAAAGCGAGAATTGCGTGTTTCGTTCCCACCTGGGCGAAGAGTTATGCCCATAACTCAGCATTTTCGTAAAATGCAACACTAACTGTGGCGTTGGAACTGAATTTAGCAAAGAACACAACCCAAAAATAATGCCTGTTAGTTTTACCCTTGTAGTTCACTGCCGATGTCGGCTAATCGGTTGGCCACTTCAGACGTGTGAGTGCTGATTAGCTACGGTTGATTTAGTTCAATGGAGAGCTGAGAAGCGGTTCCCGGTGCTGTAATTGGTAGCACACTGCCATAACAGCTAGATGCAGATTCGATCTCGCCTGTGGCGAAGTGTTCTGCCCAGAACCCATCATCTTGTAAGATTCATATCCTTCTCTCAACGATATTTTACAATACCATATGGAACATCTCACTGCTAGATGACTATCCAAGAATACCTTTTCAAGTTGCTTACTTTTTCACGTCGCACTCAGAAGTAGGTGGGGTACGCCGATAAAAAGCAAGCGAAATGAGAAAGCCTCGAAGGATCTAATGACACACAACCTGGCCTCATTCGCTGAGGCTAATGTATTATATGCGCGCCGAACCGTCCGCTGCTTTCATACTTTGCGGCGCCGTTGCAGACGTTGCGGATGTGCGGACGATACTCACAGTGCGTAGCTGCGGAGAGGGTCAACTCGCACTTCGGCGCTTGAAGCGTGTTTGACGCACAGTCGGCGCCTTTCGATTGGCAAATTTTGACTCCATCACATTCTGTACACTCTCATGTGTCACTCTTGCTACGCTCGTGTTTTTCTGACTTGAAACTCTTCTCTTTCGTATGACTTGCTGCATTTGCATAACAGTGATTCACCTAGAACCTACCGCTACTCTCATACACAATTGCACTACGCTAATTGTTCGGGGACACTTGAAAACAATTATTCATACCAAAAAGAAAAAGTTTTCAGATAAGGAAGCGCGAGCGAAAGCAACACTGCACGTAAGAAACCTAAAATATAAAGGTGATGAGATTGAAGTTGCTCGTTTGAATAGCTCGATTCTGCGCCAAAGACGCGTCTGCTCCAGTGCACGTTTCGACGCTTTTCGCAGAACCGCACTATCCGCACTATCCGCAACTTCCGCAAAAGGGCAAAGTCAAAAAGCCTAAACTGGTGAATTATGTGGTAGCGCTTACTTTTGGCCCCTCAGCGAAGGCTGCAGTGCCATTCACTCGTGTGAAGGATTCAACTGATCTGAGCAGCTATCCAAGCAATTCCTTCTGTGGTAGCTAAGCACACTGTCACTACCTCTACACTCCTTTTGGCTATTTCCAATTTAGTTTTCCTCCTCTATTATGCAAGCCATCTGATGTGTATGTTCAGCTGTTAATGTTTTAATCCGCCAACTTTTCATGATGGTCAGGACGACTAAAGTGTTAGTAGAGCCCATGTCTATTCCGGGGCCAAACCGTACACTGATATAGGACAGAAATGGATAGGTTCCAGAAAAGAAGAAAGGAATGTACCAGTTGGCAATAATGAAATTTAAGATTTACTCGGAGATAGGAAGATTGCATCACTTCTTATTGCATCACTTCTTCTTGCCGTAACGTGAAAGTCCGTTCAGAAACCAGTCCTACCCAGTTGTACCGATCTGGAATATTTCAAGTAGAAACAAATGCATGTAGCGTAACATATATAGACTCAGAGCAGCCATAACGATAAAGCCTGTGTGGTTCGAAGTGAAGGGACTGCTAAGAGCTAGGCACTAACGAAAGGAGCGAAAAAATTCACTACAGACATTCAAAAATTGCACTTTGCTTGCGCGTATATCTTCTACTATGGCGAGCAAGAATAAGGTCCTGTGGATGCGTTGACCCCCACACCCGACATACTCGAAGTGAAGATCTCTCTCGATGACAAACACACCAGTGGGCGAGGCGACTACGAGGCATCACGCATTCGGCCTGGCCTTGCTGCACTGCCGTCAGTTCACCGTGATGGCCGCAATAGCATCACTACTTGTTACTTCTGCCGCTTTTCTACGCTGCTTCAGCGCAGAAAGGCATACACTTCACTGGTACGCACCTGCTTTATCGTAATCTCAACCTTCAAAATATTCATATTCACCAGATTAGTCCCCCGTCAACTGCCGGAACCTCCCTTTCTAGCGATAGCTCCTACGCTACTTTTTATAACCAAAATCTCGTAGAAAGGACGCGTTTAAACAGAAAAGGTGTTTCATATAGTAAAAAATATCATCACGTCATGACGTGACGTTGAAATGGAATTCCAATACTTAACTGTCCTTGGAAGTGTTAGGGATAGGTTTTCCTTCTCTCTCCCCCTCTCCTCCCCTCTTTCCCTTCACTACCCTCCAGCTGCTACGGCAGCTCCGTGTGGAATGAAAGTGTGTTCAGTAGGTGTTTATGTAGCCGTTGTGTG
>KZ346229.1:48700-63172 GCA_002352805.1 Teladorsagia circumcincta | reverse complement strand
AGTTAGCGGTTTATAAAATAGAAGGATATGCGAATTCAGTGTGTGCAAGTTGCTGAGTGGGATTTGCGTAAATTACTACATTTCGTGAGTAGATGAGTCTGGCCTACAGAACAAGTCAAATGCGATTATGATTTAGAAGTCTGTGCTTTTCTATATTATAGAGATCATAAACAGCTAGTGGACTCCGTACAGAACGCCTGAATTAGCCGCACAATTGCACTTTAACAACTTCGAGTGGATAGCTTAGTACTTCCAACATCTGTAGTCCATACCGCAAGAGCCACGAACCAGGCGAGGAAGAGCGCAAGCTTCATACTTTCAACGAAGCCTGTAAAAAATAATATTCTGCGATAGAGAAAAACGATTTTCTGTCTACGAAAACGGTTGCTCGTTTTGAGCCACACAGAAGCATCACTAGACCATCGCTCTCATGTCGCAGTCGTGAATCTGTGACCAACACAATTCTCTGATGTTTTTCAACGTATTGGGTTGGAAGACAATATCGTAGGGCAGGTTGCATTGGACACAAACGTTCGAAACAAAACATAGAAATGCAACTAATCAGTGATTCTGTCCCCCTCATTATTAGGTTGGACAATAACTTTCAGCCAATAATTTAGTTGTGTTTCAAAGACTCACATTTTCATTCAAAAAATGCCGAGTCAAGATGTAATCTCCATCATGGTCCACAACGTACGTCCAACGACCATCAGTTTTTCGCTTCTTGAAGCCCAAAACTGTGGCAGCCGCGAATCGAAAAAGTTGGAGATCTCAATTTTGAAATGCGAGTGATCATCGAATTTCATATCGCGTAGATCATGCTTACGGGCAAGGAACATATGGTATTCGGTTGGGGCTAGGTTTGACGGAAAAGGTGGATGTGGTAGCACTTCCCATCCAGATCCAGCAACATTCTGACGAGACAACGTCGCTTGCGTGAGGACGAACATGCGAACGAGCACTGTCGTGAAGAAGGCAAATTTTGTTACGTTATGGGAGCTTGTGAGCAAATGCTTAGTCTGGTGTAGTTCACTTCTCGGCTGCTTTGTAGGGGTTCTCCAGGTGGAACCACTGGCGACATCCGATGGTCAAAATAAAAAGCCTTGCTTCCATCTCCGGTAACGATGTTCTTGAGGAAATCCCTTCTGTGGGTTCGCAGAAGCAATGAAGTGCATACGCTGATCCTTGACGCTTTGTCGGATTAGCGTAGTTTCTGCGGTACCCATCTTTGGACACAACATTAGCCCATGGTCTGGAGATAGTTGTTGATAGTCACACGGCCGTATCCAAGTCGCCAATTCACAGATTGCAGCATTGTTTTCTCCATCAGGGCACTGCGCAGAGCTTCCTCGTCAAACAAGGCAGGCCGTCTGGAACGGGTTTATCTTAGAAAGAAATGTAGCCAGAACGGAATCGAAGGAACCAACGATGTACCGTGGATCTGGGCACGATGCTCTCGTCGAACGCAGTACGCAAATTGGCGGCAGCCATTGGTGGATTATGGCCTTGTAGAAATCTGTTGTAGACAATATCCCGCGGATACCTCTGGTTCAGTGAAGTCATAATTGCGAAATACGCATAAGCGTTTGGTGATACACCAATAGAGGCGAAGCCTAGAGAACCTTCTACCGCACAATATTGTGAAATGCTTTCTGTGATTCGCCAAAGAAATATAAAAATTTTAAGGTTATCTTTGTGTCAATTTCCCTACTATATATAAAGCGCTATGTCTGTCTGTCTGTGTCACGAAATTCATAGCGTGAGTCCCAGCAGTCACCAGGAGGCGATTATGGGATATGATATAGGGGGTTGGAAGAGAATATATTTGGTGGGAGACAGAAAGTGATAACGACTGATAAGGGCTGATAAGAGGCGCTGAAACGCAAAATTCGCGAAATTCATAGCGGGTGTTCCAGCAGGAATGAAGCGTTGATTCCGCCAAGTAAGAAGGAGGCTGGGACGGGAACATATTAAGTGGGGGTCAAAAAGTGAACCGGGTCATGCGTGCGATAGCATGAGGAGCTAAACTGGTAGTTTATAAGCTACGATATTGCTCCAACTCATATTTGCTCATCTGTTATTCATACGCACCTGGACTGGCACAACGCTACTTAAGATACATTGAGTCAAAAATGAGATCAAAAGGGATCGAAATCGGAATTCAGTGCAACTTCCTGGTTATGAAGCTCAATGATGTGCTACAGGGCTTTGAAGAGCAGGTGAACTGTATCAGTCTGAACATAGTCTTCACTTTCGGATGAGTTTTTGAAATTAAGTCGAATTAAATCACACGGCTTATGGAATTGGAGGTAGTTTTTTCGTGTTTTTGTCTTACAACTTTTTGAATGTGACCACACTGTGAGATTCAAGAAGGGATAGAGAGCGCCGCAGGGGTGAATTTGGACGGATCATTGTAGATGCCGTGCATTCAACAAATGCTTTGCATAATCAGATTCGTATCTCAATTCGTTTTATATGGACCATTCATTCGAAAGTTCCCACGTTAAGAAGAAATGACTATGGGAACTTGCTTCTTCAAATGTTTAAAATGAGGCATACAAATACGAATTTTACGAATAAACACTCATTGAATAGCAATTGTATAGCATGCGTATTACAATAACGAATTTTATAGCAATACGCTAGAAAGAAGGGAAGGAATACTGTATCATCCCCAAAAGTGTTCATCGTGAAAGCGTTTCAAATACGCGTGTGTTCCAACTTTTTTTTGGAAAACAAATACAGGCGCGTTTTGCCTTAGTCTTCGGCCTAGCCGTATCTCCGCTCCGCTTAGATGGAATGGTGGCAGTGTTTTGCGGTGCGCATAAGCGATGACTCTCTACAAGCTGAAGAGCAAGTATATCTCAGGAAGAAGACAAACTATTCCGATTCAGAGTTTTCAGGCAATCATCCTACTATAATAATCGGCTAAGCGGTTGTGCGTGTGTGTATGTGTGTGTCTGTCTACCGGATATTCATAGCGCGCTCACCAGCTGTCGCCGGTAGCTGATTTGAAGATATGATTTAGGGGTTAGGACGGGAACATGTTTGGTGGGGATCAGAAAGTGATAGGGGCTGATAAGAAGCGTTAGAATGCGAATGTCACGACAGCGCAAGGTTCAGAAACATTGAGACGTTGTTGTGCAGATATGATCTAGGGGGTGGGGCGGGAACTTATTTGATGGGGACCAGAAAGTGATAACGGGTGATAGGAGCTGATAAGGCACGTCAGTACGCAAAGTCGTTAATTTCGTTACCCAGCTCATGTTAACACAAGAGCATACTAATAAGTGTTATGAGAGGTGGAACGGGAACATATTTGATGGAAATCACAAAGTGATAACAGCTGATAGGAGTTGATAAGGGCAAGTTTGGTGAGTGATACATTTTATTTCTAATCTAGGTGAGTGATACATTTTATTTCTAATCTAATACAAAGGGGACCGGAATATATTGAACCGGTACACTTTAAAATTTCTGAAGAATGTGAATGCAGATCAAAGGTAAGCGTTAGAAACTCACTTATTATATGTGAGCACAATTCATTTTAGTTTGAGGCAAGCAGCATAACGCTATTCACCGCTAAATTACCAGGATTCGAGGAAAATGCTGGGTGTTTACAGAGTTGTGATGAATATACCAGCTCACCTTCATCATCACGCGCATTCATGATGGACTTCAGTGAAAATGGAGAGTCGCGAAACCTCAGGTCATTCCACTAACATGCCCAATAGCGAGGTGCTTTGTGGAGTAAATCAGTTGACGTTTGACGTTTCCTCTAATTTCGCTGAGGCCTACCGTGCTGCGCGCGAGAGCGGGCGGAGCAAAACTGGTCCTACTACAGGGTGCGCCAAAATTACGGAGACAGCTATTTGGGGTCGCCTGCAATGAATATCCCACCACTCTAAGAAACCATTATTGCAGTAACTATCACTGTTCAATCAAGAATCGTAAACATTTACTGAATCTCAGAAATCCTTACGTTGGCATTTAAACGGGCCCCGAGAAGCATCGAGGAACCATCGACTGTGGCACGCAATGTGATGTTTGGTCTCGCCCTCCTAATTTCGGAGCGATTTCTTCAATGAAACCCGAAAAGTGTGAAGAATTATGCAAGCCTCAGCTAATGGAAACGATCCCACAGCGCAATCCATTCATATCAAATTAAAGTGCTGACCTACTCGTTGAAAGTGAACAAGTCGATAAATGGCCCTGCTCCAGTTTTGCAGCACCTTTCCCTTATGGGAGTTACTCTCTCCTGGAAGATATAACAACGTTTTTCACATCTCAGGATGGTAGTATGCTCAGGAATTCTCGAACAATCCTCTTCATGTTCATCTCTCGTGACATTCGGCGGAACGAGCGCGCGAAAAGCCTCCAAATTCTTTCGTGCACCATGCTGACATTGCTTGTGGCCGTCACAGAAGCTCGACGTCGTCGTCCGAAATGAATGCATTCGGTTCCTCATTCTTTGGAGCATTCAGTGGAATTATGAATGTTACCCGGATAAACATCAAAATGCTGAAATTTTTTGCGTGCCGAAAACTCTCAAAGTTGAAGTTCAGTGATTCTGAAATGGCGGCAATATCACTCAGCCATCGCAACAATCATACATTTTGGTGGGTGAATAAGATAAGTGTGATCAGCTCAACGCAACAGAACCAAAATAAGCACAGAAGAAAGCACCAGCTCTGAACAGACGTTTGAATTGTTTGCGCATGCGCTGTCTCCGTAATTTTGGCGCATCCTGTATAATGACCGGCTAAGCGGTGGTGTGTGTGTAAGTGTATGTGTATGTATGTGTGTGTATGTATGTATGTGTGTGTGTGTGTTTGTCTAACCGAAAGTTCATAGCGCGCCCAAGAGTTGCCGCCAGCAGTGGATATAAGATATGATATAGGGTATGGGACGGGAACATGTTTGATGGGGACCGAAAGAGATAACAGCCGATAAGGGCTGATAAGGGGCGCTGAAAGGAAGATTTTACGAAATTCAAAGTGGGTGCTCCAGCAGCAGTGAGGCGTTGTTTTCGGTAAGTAATGTGGAGGATGGAACGGGAACACGTTTGGTAGAAGACCGAAAGAGATAACAGCTGATAAGGGCTGATAAGGGGCGCTGAAAGGAAGATTTCACGGAATTCAAAGTGGGTGTTCCAGCAGCAGTGAGGCGTTGGTTTCGGTAAGTGATGTAGAGGGTGAGACGGAAACACTTTCAGTGGGGAAACGAAAGTGATAACAGCTGATAATGGCTGATAAGGGGCGCTGAAGGTCAAATTTCACAAAATTCAAAGTGGGTGTTCCAGCAGCAGTGAGGCGTTGGTTTCGGACAGTGATGTAGAGGGTGGAACGGGAACACGTTGGATAGAGGATCGAAAGAGATAACAGCTGATAAGGGCTGATAAGGGTCGCTGAAAGTCAAATTTCACGAAATTTAAAGTGGGTGTTCCAGCAGCAGTGAGGCGTTGGTTTCGATAAGTGATGTAGAGGGTGGGACGGTAATATGTCATGCGAGGGACAGAAAGTGATAACAACTGATAAGGACTGATAATAGCTGCAAGAATGTAGAGGTCACTCAAAACAAATTATAGGTAAGAGACGCTTTTATTTCAATTATTTCAACTTTATTTTATTTGCGCTGTCATCGCCATTGAGCCGCTACCCTCCCCAGAGCTCCTGGGAATGTACAGTGGTTGTTGATGACATGCTGTTACAAACACTGGATATTCCTATTTCAGCATCATTAACATCAATTATTATTCAACCGCTAAATTATCCTTACCTTCAATTCATGGTGTTTGTTTATGAACACCAGTTTAGCTTCGCACTCCACCGCGCGTATTAAGCGGTGAGCTTCTGCAAAACAAGGTAGCTTAGGTCAGCTAACGCATTTCACGAAGCAACTAGCTGTTGAGTTCTTTAGCGACGGGACACAACGCTTTAAAGGCTTTCTACTTTACCCAAAACCAACCGTGTCATGCGCGCGGTTGCGTGCGGGTTTTTGGAACATAGCTGCCCATGCGTATCACCATCTGTGTACACCGGAACTTCCACATCTGACACTTGTTCATTGCGTATGCAGATATCGCCGGATGTCAAAATGAGATCTCTTCGCACACTTCCACTACTTCTGCGACTATCCACCTTTGAATGTTGTTTGAATTCATAGGACATGGCCGGTCGAAATCTTTTTATTTGATCCGTATTTCTGCAACATTAAAATTGCATTGCCGGCTATCCACGCGCTCACGTACAGAACCCCACTTGTGTGCACAGAAGTTGACGTGGCCGCCAAGGTGACTTCGTTAGAACCGTCCTTGTTAGCGGCTTCCACATGTTGACACGAAACTTGCTCAGCATCTGACATTTTATCCATTGGCGACATTACCGGTCGACGTGAGGACGAGTTTTTTTTGCCACGTAGGACAATGCGATTTGGTGTGGGAACGCAGCATAGGGATAACTCTTCTGCGCAGGATTTCCAAAATCATTACAACGGCATATTACTCAGAAAGAAATTGTAGTACCTGTGGTAATCATAGTCTGTGCCTACTTTTCTCAGTAGAGTTTTACTCGTATCTGAAAGTGATTCTCTGCTGTAATTTGCTGTTTCGGAATGTATACCGCCGATTTTTTTTGCTCCCAGTTAAATAGCTATACTGTTGATACAGCTTTGCTCAGATAGAGATCTGTATCCAACCCCCTCTGTATCCAATTGATGATTTTCTAGCTCGCTCCAAAATCGCCTCTGGGCTGAGCGAACAGATTTTCGCCTTCTGATGGAATTATCGACAAAATTACGAGTCTTGCAGGATCTCAACAACCTTAGCTCTGAGAACCACCTCTAGTGCACGTGGCTCCCACTATAATAACGCGTTTTCAAAAATATGAAAAAAAGGAGCGGTCCCACGCGGCAGACAGGCGAAGAATTGCATACAAAGGTCCAGGAAACCCTCCTATTCCTTAGGATTGTTAGATCTCAAAATAAAGCTTGTAGTTTTCCGAATAGCAGCCATCGCTCCTGGAAGGGACGATTCGTTTGCATGTATTCCTGTCCTCGACGGAATCATGGTTCAAGTTCTCGGGAAAACCACGTGTTAGCGGCCACTACAACTTCTCCGTACAGGCATTGAATTAGTTTACCTACTAGCGCGTTCAGCCATGAGGGTGGTAGGGTTGCTATTAGCCATGCACGTGGCAAGGAATCATTTCCGAAAAATTAATGTCCTCTGAGCCAACGAAGCCTTTAATTCTACGGGGCCACTTAATTGGCGCCACAGTTGTGTAGGAGAATAAAATACTCACTTGTATTGTACATTGGCTAAATCCACAAGTCATGGTTAATACCAAATCGCAAATCGATTTCGATTGGATGTAGAATGCGTAGACCAAGCCCATATTCAGTTGTGAGGTGGTTCAAGTATCTCATGCTGATGCCTTAGAGACAAAATTCAGGATCAAATTGTTGAGGTGATTCCATTCCAATGTGATGGTAGGGGTGGGAGGTGGGCCGTCAGAGAAGAAAAAAAGGAGAAAAAGTCGCGAAATACAAGGAAATGCGAGCCTTTTTGCTCTACGCTGTGGGGGATTTCAAAAGATCAGCTGAGGGATGAGAGATCATGTTAGCGCGGAGTGCGGTAGAGAATCCCGTGTAGAGAGAGCATAGCAGATCAACATTACGACGCAGACACGATATAGAGCGGTAGGCGGGGCGAGCCTCAACTGGAGGGGCGTGCCTAAATCCTTGGCGGCTAGCGTCTGAGTGACGCGTTTTGATGAAGGGACGTGGCGCGTCTTCTGCAGATGTGTCCCACGCACTCCTAGCCACTCTTAAGGCTTATTAGGTTGGTCTGAGCCCGAATTTTGCCTTTAAGGGTCCTTCAATTTTCTAAAGGGTACCGTGTAATGCGCGCTATAGCGGGCGGAGCTGAACTAAAAAATATCAGGTCGGTGAAAATTGACCATCGTTCGTACTTCAACTATTTCCCGGCACTTTCTATTGCAATTTTTCCGTCTGGGTGCCATCTTGTAAAGAATAATTAGCCTTTTCAAACCAATGCGGAGAGCGAGGCAGTTTCGAAAACTTTCGTCGTTTTAGCATAGCTTTCAGACCAAGGATCATCTCGGTTTTCAAGTAATGGCATTTTATGGCTGTAGACTGAGGAGAAACACGCCAGGGCAGGCAAACAATATGGCGACTGCTTCAAGAGCGAACGCACCTATGGAAGGCACACCGCTAGAGTGGCTCGTTAGGTTTGACTTGAAGAAATAAAGAGCTTTAGAATGATGCACGTAGTAAAAGGTATGCTTCTGATATATAGGATTGCACTGAAGAATGATGAAGAAATGAAGGAAGCTCATCGCAGATGCTCAACTACTGCTATTGCAGCCATGAATGTGGGGCCACGGGCTCAGTCGCCCGCTTAGCACAGGAATGAGGAAAAAAGTCGTCACTCAGCTGCTAGAATTGGCCCATGCTGGCAGCTCGAATTATTGGGACGCATAGGGCGTGCTTATGCCCTTCAGTTCAATAAAAAGGACCATTTTCAAGTTGGGCAATGCAGTGCAGTGAAAAATCTTAGGACACCCTATAAATATTTGAGTATCTCGCTCCAAAAAAACTTCGTCAATCGCAACCTCTAGAATCAGAACCGCCTTTGTGAAAACCCTTTAGTCACAAGTCACCAGGTTATCCGATAAGTTTTCTATACTTTTAGACAAATTTTTCACTTTTACTGCTGGTGCAAAATTATAGGACTCCTCTTTCGAAAACGTAGAAATACAAAGAGACGCCAAATCCTATTGCCTTGGTATTCTGAAAGGAACCGCTTAGCAGAATGACACTACCTATCACGAACAAATGCTGCCGTGAATTTTATACATATTCCGGCCGAACTGGGGCCCATCAGTGGGAGATCCGTTACTTCGTGAATGATTATTGGTTGATCTTCTGAGAATTTGCCTAGCGTGGTGATAAAAGGATCTCCATGTGAGTCTCGAAAAATTTTAGACGTGCCTCTGCTTGCTGGCTTCTATTAAAGTCAGTAGGTTTGTTTGTAACCGTGACTCATCGGAGCCCGAGCATGACAAGATGTGTTACTCGTGAAAAAGGTAGTCTCTTACGCGAAATCTATAGAAGAGAAGAGCAAATGGTGTTTTGCGACTTTTCTGTGCTCTACTGACCTCACTTGTGAAGAAAAACTTCAGGTCTGGAATTCAGGATGTAGTCACGAATCCCCTCATCCTTACGGAACCAACACAAGAACTTCGTTGGAAAATATCGTCAAACCCTGGCTTTTAAACTTCTGTCTGGCGTAGAGGTGGCGCAGGCTCAGCGTATATGGTGATTTTGTTCAATGTAATCTATGAGATTATACGCTCAAATCCTTCTGAATGAGCTTTCATTGATTATCCTGGTGCCTGTTCGTAGAGAGAATTTGAAGCGCCAAGTTACGGTTTCCCTCAAAGCGAGAGACTACGCTGAGATTGGACTGGGTTCGTGGTGGAAGTGGGGATGCTGAATTATGCCCAGTGTCGAAAAAAGCAAAGGAATCCGTCGAGAATGCGCAAAATGGGACTTCTTTTCCTGCCCATTGACCTCCAAGAATGGACGAGCTAGCAACCGATAAAAGACCTTTTGCACATGATTAACCGATAGCCACCATCATACCAGCAAAGACCATGCTTTGATTGGCAACGCGTTCCATGGGAAAGTTATAGGATACGCACTCAAAGCGGAATACCTCATCAAAATATAATCGAAGACGCTGCTGCTGGGGGCGGATCTCAGGCCGTGGCGGAGCTCAGAGAGAAATGGCAAGCCCAGTATGCTGCAGCTAGCGCACCTCTAGCCACAAAAACACCACATATCGCTTCCTCAGGCCCCTGACTACTGCTTCCACTGGTGCACGTAATTCCACGCTGCACACACTTTATCGTGATCTCTCGCTTTGAGCCCAAAATGAATTCGATGCTCGTGATAGAGCCACCAGGTATAGGACCAACACATGGCCTTTACTCGCGGAGTGGAGGAGGGCAACTCAAATCGTGATCCTAGTTCCGAATAAGTGCTCCTGTCGTTGCTGGTTGGATCAAAGAATTCAAAAGTAAGGATAATTCTGAGGAGTGCCCTGCGATTTGCACCGGCTTCGAAACTATAAAATTTGTCAAAAAAAATACGGGAAGGTAATCGAAGAACCTCGTCACATGAGAGGTTTCTCAAAAAGGCGATTCTAATTTCTCAGCCTGCGATGGATTGACGTTCCCTTGAGAAACGATGAAATTGAGCTTTGGGATCTCTAGATCTTTTTTTTGAGTTGATGTTGTCACCTACGTAACTTTATCACGGCAAGCTGTACACAAGCCACATTTCGATTATTTTTGTAAGAGCATCACAGATAGTGCAGTGCGCATCAATAGGAAACTATAATCAGATATCCAAGTCACATAGCTCAAACTTCTGATTCCTGATTCCATTCATCCGCGACATCTTTTATGCGATTATTGTGTTGGTATGGTACTAAAATGGTAAAGATGAGTAGCGGGTTTGCGGACGAGTCAAAATACAGGGGTGGCCAAAAGAAGAGTTACTCCGCTCCACGTTTGAAACGGAAATAATCATATTTTAGCGAATTCAAACCGAACGCTTCCAAAAGAATATAGAAGAGCACATTGCACCCTATCAATGAACGTCATAATCTTTTTCTACCCCGACGGCTTTATAAGAATTAGCGATGGAGACGTCGTGCAAGATTAGAGTTCAACGCGGTCCTCGAGGGATCTTGGACCGATAATGCGTTGTTCAAAACGCTGGTCGGAAGGGGTCTCGCACAGTCAGAGCTACTGACCTAGGAAACTATTCATCAGTCAACCGATTAAAGAAGTTTTGTTGCAGCTTCAGGCGATACAATTACGGTGTACCTCCTTTGCTTGAAGGTGATTGTGAATGGCGTCATTTTCACACCACGAACGCTAAACTCGGGGTTGCACCTGCTTGTGGAGGGACATTTTGAATGTCTCGCTAGAAGGCTCTCATCGATCACGACAACATGTGCGAAATAAAGATCGCTAATATGCGTGTGAGCGGAAGGTCACCTTTTTGGCCACCTCTGTAAAAAGAAGATCCATAACACGGTTTATTGAAATGATGGAAGTAGGAGAATAAAATGATAGACTACATGATCGTTGCATCATAGTATACTAGTACCACCTTCGACTGTGTTCAGTTGCACTTGTGAGCCAACATTTTGCGGGGGAGATGCATATGAAAGTCTTATTACAATCAAAATTGGCTTCTATACCTCCTCTTTTTTCTAGCTGCCACAGTAGCATCGTATGGAATGGCCGACACTATACTCACGAGGTCTCCATACAGCCGTTGGGTTGTGTTGTCAAAATCACGCCGTTGTGAAACCTTGATTCTCAAGATAAGTACATCAGTATTGTTAGCAGTTGGCTGCCATTAGCTGTCTCCATTTTGTGAGCGGACAATTGGGCTCATGACAGACATTCCCAAATATGTAATGGGGTGTCCCAGGATTCGTGAAAATTTCAAAAATTTTTCGAGTAAACCCTATCTCAACAAAATAGAATATCCATCACAAATATTGGGTTGTCCAGAAAGTTTCCGCCGTTTTTAGTAGCTCACATTCAAATGCTTTATTTCTGCGTACCTTTTGAGAGATGTCAACATTTTGTATATAGCTGAAAAGCGTTTTCCTCACTCTATCTGAATCTACTATTAATTTTTGAGCCAGTCGCATCATTTACGTCTTTTTTCGAAATTTTAAATACAGCATACTCCATATGCTGTTTTGCACAGGTTTTGTTGTTTCCTCTCGAACTTGCTTGAAAATGTGCGGAAGCAAGTAGCTATATCAACTGAGCATTTCTTACTAGGTCCACAAAAATATGCTGTGCAGTCGTGATACAAAATGTCCTTCTCGCGACGTTGAGAGCTTTGAAAGAGTTTAGGGTGAAGGTCGGATATCGGAAGTTGACAGAAATTAACTATGAGTTCTGAACAAACCAGATGTGCATGAAACTGTTGAGCGGACCTTCTCTAATCAAGCATAACAAACACGTGGCTCCCGGATACTCAGGTGAGGGTAAAATTTTCAAAGAAGTTGATAGGTGGGTGCCGCCGACGCTTCTACCCACCGTTGAGCAGCCCTATTTCGCACTTCCAGCTGTGCGCTAGTTCAACTAGCTGAGCCACGAATCTGTGCTGTTAATATTTTACATAGCAGACCTCTTGTCTACTAACTGTCGCTTTTCCAACCATCGTGAAGGTTTCCTCAAAAATACTGAAACCCAACATGAGGGTGGAACGACCTTCGACAAGTTTTTCGCCTACTGAGCTCCAGCACTTTTTACAGCCATCTTATTCAAAATTGCTTCTTGTAGGCAAATGTATGGGAAACTTGACAGTTTTTATCTCGACCGAATATGCATTGTTTGAACTGAGATGTGCGCTTTTAATTTGAGGGCTAAAGTCGGCGGAAACGTTCTGAACAACCCAAATATGGGCCACCACCAAAAGTGTTGGTGGCCAACGATTTTCCGGAGAGTCAATGCTGTGCTCCTAGAAGCTCGGCAGTTTCAATCTGAAGAAGACAGTGAGGTCAATTGCGAGCTTCTTCTTCGAATCGTATTCATTGTCTGTAGGACGATTCCTCAGTAAGAAGGTAGTTAGTCTTTAGAAAGAGACTGATCACCGCTGTACGGTGGATCCGGTAGGACTACTCTATTAGGCTTCGAATCTAGAGCAATGTCATTTGCGAAACACGTGGTCTCGGTTTTGTGGAGCGAGCCTTCAATCGAATTCAGAGCAAGTTAGAGTCTTCTTGCCAGCTTCGGGCTTTGATTACGATAGAACTGATCTGTTCCAAGGCCGGGACTGGAGAGAAGTCTTTAGTCCCCTAGTCCACATTTGCGATTTGCTTTCCAAACATGGGCCAAACTTTTTTCTGTATTCGGCAATTTTTCAACTTATTTGGATCGATGCAGCCACTGGTACTTTTGCAGGTGGTTAGTCTATAACAGCCACTTTATCATTAGTAGTAGCGACGTTGTTCAGCCAACGCGAAGATCTCGAGCAGTATGGGAGATGTTGACCGTTGCACTCCTGTGATTACCGATCAGTTCATGAGCATTTCTTTTTACAATCTCTACAAATTTTTGAGTGAAGGGAGGCCCTTGTCTACCGCGTACTTAAAATGTCTGATGTGGCGGTTACACAGAAGAATGACTCGTGTGAGTGCCTTTGATGGGAGAGCACAGCTAGTTGAAATAGGACAGAGACTGTCTTTCTGAGGATTTTCTTTAGGCTGAGGTCGCCAGGAGGTCAATACCGTACCATCCATGCAATAAACATTTTTATTCGACTAATAAAGCCATAACATAACAGTGCTTGAAAGCGCTTCCACGATCTGTGTGTGCGAAAATCAGCCCTCCTGCTGAATGTGATAGAATTGTATCTAATAAATATGATTCCTTATAGCTGCCTAAAACTTTCAGAATTTATGTGTGAGAAACTAATTTTCACATGAAGCAGACCCCGTCACGCCCCTTTGACGCCGTCAAATTGGGCTTCAAAAGGACGTAATGGATTTCATGCTACTAGCTCCCTGTTAGTGAGACGTGCTAAGCCATTGCAAAGACGCAAGATTTCCAAGGTAGCCTTTTTGCCATTACTTCCTTCAAAAGCGGCTCAGATGCCACTATGATCAGGCTCCACGATGGTGATGCCGTCGCTCAAGCTCCTGCTTTCTTCCTCTTCATTTCTGGCCTTTCCCAAGCCGTTGTCGTCAGAGTAACTTATCCCTACACGCCTTCCATTTCGTGTCACGGCTTAATACGTTGCCGAAGAAGAGGAGCTTCCATAGCATTTTCGACAGTTCTTTCCAGTTTTTCCTCTATAATGCGGTCACGCATCATCCAGGAGCATATTTTAACCTATCACTATCGATATATTGAAATAGTGTAGTGTGCCTTTTTGCTACAAAAACGTTTGAAAAGTCTTCATGGACGGTGGTAAACTAGCCTAAACTGGTTGCTAATGAGCTGTTTGGCTGTGTTTGTAGAGTGAAGATATAGGATCCATTGATGTATCAGAATTCTGTTCAAGAATGCTCAGCATACCTATCCACCACGTCATGAAGAGACCTGCCAAGTGCTGTGCTCACTTTCAAGCGGAGTTCGCTTCACACGCAGAACCAGAACAAGAGTTCGATTGCAAGGGACAAAAAGCGTTGGGAAAGATCATATGAAGCAGGATGCTGAGGAGCAGGTGATAATCATTACGAGCAGCAAAATGTCCTTTAGAGGGCTACTCCTAACGGTCCTGGCCCACATAGTTGTGGCGGCTAGGAAGGAAGGCATGACTTCTAGAAGTGTGAAAACTCATGCATTTCAGAAATTTTTCCTCTATGTTACCCGGAAACGGTATTTCTTTATGATCTTCGAAATAAGGGCA
>KZ346228.1:42747-56278 GCA_002352805.1 Teladorsagia circumcincta | reverse complement strand
TAGTAAAATGTACGGGGAATTGAGGTGATGACATAGATCGTCGGTACACGATCCTACCGGAGAAAGTCCGATCGGTTGAGCGATGGGTACCAGGTAGGTGATAAGTACTAATCATATTCTCTCTGAACAGGGACTTGGTGAGCGTAGAGGTTTCAAGCCTTGCAGGAGTCGAGACCCCAAATGAAGGTTACTTTTTTCAGAAATGTGAATTTGGAAACACTTTGAGCATGTCAAACTCTCCAATTTCGTGTAAATATGCTCTCCGATGAGTTCTACCAAAAGCAGCAGGGGCGATCGCAGAACATAGAATACGGTCTTAGCTTTAATAGAGTTTTTCATGCTGCTGCTTCAGGTGCATTGCATAAGTGAAGGATCTCCTCATTTCTACCATATGTGTACCGTAGCTGAATAGGGTCAGAGGAAAGAGAAATCCCGAGAAATTTTTGGGATGGCATAAGCAATTGACGCGGCCACTTTTCTTTAGGAGAATATAGCAATTTGAATTCCAGCGCTAAGCGAAATCAAACAACATCATTATTAGTTTTCGGACACGCCGGAAACGATGGCTGCCGCGACAATTCATGAAAGTCCCGTCAAGTTAGGGAATGAAAAAAATTTAGGGGTTTCATATGCAATTGACGCGCACTTTAGTCCAAAATGAGATCAGTGTCGTCCCATCCTTCTACGTCAACTCTCATCGAAATAGAACGGTTTCATTTCCTTTCATTTATAACGAGGTAGGCAGCGCTGCCCAACGGGCACATTGGCGCCCACGGCAAGAAGATGAGGTACTGACACATACAGTAGCGCTCAAAAGTATTCAGCCAAATGCGTTTCTGGCCGTTACTTCTTTTCTGCTGGATCGATTTGCTCAAATATCTATATGTTTTGAGGACAAGCCTTCACACAAAACCAGCATATTAGTGTCGGCAAGGAGGAAGAGCAAGGAGTGAAAAAATATTTTACTGGATTTTCCCTAGTATCGCCAGACCCCAAAAAATTCCGAATTATTGTGTAATTCATATAACGACAACGAAACAATCGACCGTATGTTAATTAACATTGGGCTTTCCCCATTTGTCGATAACCTTCCGAGTTCGCTGAAACCTCAACTGATGTGAGCCTGAGTATGTAATCGCTAAAGGAATTCACTGTCTACAGATACAACTTTCTCTATTTTTTTCAAATATAGCGAGTTTCTCGCCCATAATTGTGTCTCATTTTCCTGCCATAGGTTTCCTCACCCTTCAACATAGTGTTTTGATGGCACTCAGGACATGTGCATGGATTTCTCTCTCGTCAAGAGCACGCCATGCTGTCGAGATCACTCTTACACAGTAAAAGTGTGATGCTTTGTGTCAATCTATTGCTAGAAGACGACGTACCACACAGTTGCCATACCTGTGAATGCACAACACCTTCTGGAATCTAGCTGGATACATCCGCATTCACCACTTCTTGAAACCCATGCAGTGGTCCCAGCTAATTTCAGATTACCACAACCAGCCTACCCCTTGTTTCGCTAATGGCAGTTAATACTTCGGATCGTAAGTGTTTTCTTTGTTAGGACGTCATTGTCATCGCCACCAAACATCCTGAATTCACTCTCGTCGCTCAAAACTACAGTGGAGTCTTGCGGGGATCTTCACTTCAGGCGTGCACAGAACTATTCCATTCCCTTTCACCTTGCACTCAAAGAACTTCAAAGGATCCGTGAATCGGTGAAGGCGGATGTATGCAGCTAGACTCTGAAGATGTTGTACATCCACAGGTATGACACCTGCTTGGTGCTGTCTCCGTCCTCTAGCAATAGATTGACACAAAGCATCACACCTCCGCCCTCAGAAGTGATCTCGACGGCATGGCGTGCTTTTGACGAGAGAGAAATCCATGCGCATGTCCTGAGTGCCATCAAAACACTATGCTGAAGGTTGAGGAAACCTATGGAAGGAAAAAGAGCCACAGGTATGGGCGAGAAACCCGTCATATTTGAAAAAAAAGGAAGTTGTTTCTGCAGGCACTGAATTCCTTTAGCGATCACATACTCAGGCTCTGTTAGTGTTTCAGCGAGTTGAGAAGGTTATCGACAATGTACTGGTTTAGCCCAATGTTATTTAATGTACAGCCGACTGTTCCGTTGGGTTATATGATTTTTACAAGAATTCGGAATTCGTTTGGGATTTGGCGATACTAGGGAAAATCCAGTAAAATATTCTTTTTCACTCCTTGCTCTTCCTCCTAGCCGACACTAATATACTGATGTTGTGTGAAAGGATTGCCCTTAAAACATATTGAAATATGAGCCAAATCGATCCAGCAGAAAAGAAGTTACGGCCAGAAATGCATTTGGCCGAACACTTTTGAGCGCCACTGTACGTCCAACTCGGACTTGAGTGTGCTGCCGAAGAGCTACCAGGAAGGCTATATGCTCACAGTCAGCAGTGCGCAGCCTGTTGAATTTGCGTGATTCTTGAAAATATGCGGCCTTTCAATTTCTATTACATGCAATGTTTCAAATAAACTTCATGTGCAGCTGGCGTAACTGATAAATCGAAATTCCCTGAAAACCGTAAGCTGATCACATTTGTAATCGCTCGGGGACGATCTCTCATGGTCAGGAAAACTCTGCTGAAAGACACACTGCGCTTACCTGCACCTGCATTCGCATTCTTAACGGAACTGAAACAAAAGAATACATACAAGTCTGCATTTGCGACTTCACCCTTATCTTATCAGCAACATTTGACATGATCAAGTTAGGGCTTCATGAAGTGGAACTGTCATCCCCTTCATCGAGCAGCACCGCCACCGGAGCTCCCGAAGCCGAGTCTGAAAATGCTGCGACTCATTTTACAGGCCTTGTGTTTACTTGGTGAGTTTGGCTTATGCTTACCTCTGAATGTTCACGCAAAACCACAAAAGAAAATATCAAAAATGATCGATGCTGTTTGGTGTTTTTTAGAGGCATCTGACATGTGAAGAAGGGAAGCAGTATTTTGTTGTGCTCCAAAAATGTAAACCAAGGTGCAAAGTGCTGAAGAGAGGCTAATCAAGAAAGGATGAAGCACTGTCGTTGATCAATCCCTTTTTGAGATGCGGCACGCATTTTACTTCCAACTGCGGATTCGTAGTAGGAATTTGAATGCGATGTGGCCTATACAAAGAGGGCCAGCCGATGCACTAGTCAATGTTTTCATCCTCTCGGACAAGTTTGATACCAAGTGACCGACCCCGGAGGGATGGATGGTTGGCCAAGACGACGCACGATCCACGATTTGATCCCAGGAGTGCGCGCGTGGTAAGCAGCGCCACTTAAAACTGCACCACTTGCGCCCACAGGCTAGTCATAAGGTCCGAAAAAATTTATTCTCCGCAAAGAAATCCAGAGAATAAGGAATCCTCTACTACGAAAACTCTACTGCTGCTGTATGGCAAACGTTTACGCCTCGTTCTTTCCAAGATATTTCAGTTTTTTTCTGAACAACTTTCGACCGTGGGCTAAATAACAGTCAACACCTTCTGAGCGAAAAGAGCGGTTGCTTTCGTTTTATAGCCACTATCACTTCGGGCCTGCGCTGAAGGATTGCCACCTCAAACCACTTATAAGAAGAGCACACGCCAGATGAGGTTCTCCTGAGCTCGTTATTCTTTTTGGTCTGAAGACATGCTCAGTCTCTAACGCTGCACGACAGCGTTGGCTGCCACCGCGAGGTGGTTCCTCCTCCCCCTCCCCGCCCTTCACCGTCTCTAGCACCGCTTAGAGGCAGAGTTTGCGATGAAAAGGGCCCGTTAAAAATCGATGTAGAGAGCTGAGTGGTGCAGGGATGAAGATGCGACTCTGATCGATGTTGCCTCTTCAACGCCAACGCTCCCTATAAACGGTGAGAGTTAGAGGGAGAAAGGATGGACGTGCAACGGCGAAGGAACTGCCCTGCTAGGCGCGGAAACATACCCTTCGCTGCAAAAGACGCGCTGTCGCGCACTCTTGGGGCACAACTACCCCCTGACTAGGTATATCTCCCCTTTTTTTGACTTCCGACCTTATCGTGGAATCGCCCTTTGGAGACGTATCTGAGGATAAGATGGCCGCCCAACGGGAATCACAGCAGAGGTGGTCGAAGGTGCAGTGGTGAAAAAAAAATTAAAAAACTGTCTAAAGCCCGGAGATTGGGTCCCCTTTTTCGTCATTTCGGCTTTTGACGAGCCACCGACCAGGACGAGCTCCTTTGCATGTGTTGATCCAGATACGGCCTCGTAACAATAATCACTAGGTCGGTCTAAAAGCATCCGCCGTTTCGCACTTTGACTAACTCCTTGCATTTTTTTTATTAAAATCTTGTGCAACCACTCGAACGTCTTTCGTGTAATCTTGCAGAGGGAAGTCAGCTCCTTCATTTGTGTGTTCCAACCTCTTTTTTGAGCTGCGGAAATCGTAATTTCCGAGTGTTGGCACTTTATGTCTTCGAACATGGAGAAGACTCGCCAGGGTTAAGTAACTCTACAGCGCCTGCATTGAAAGCATGCATCTAGGAGTCGCACAGCACGGGAGCAGCTCGCCAGGCTTGGGCCTGGAGAAATAAAGTTCGAAAATGATGCACGTGGTAAAAGGACCGCCCTCACTATACAGCACTGTACATAATAAATGAAGCCACCTTATCACAGACGCTCAACTACTGATGTGGCAGGAGAGTATGGAGACTCTGAAGGTATCGGCTCGGCCGCATGGATGCTATGAGGAAGGAGGAAAAACGTGGTCATTCTGTTCATCGAACTGATCCATGCTAGCAGCTCGAATCGTTGCGACGCGCATGGAGATGTGTACTTGAACTCTACATTGCAACATGAAGGAAACGTTCGTAAGAAGGGTAATAGTATGGCATGAAACTATGCTCCCGCACGGTAGTAATGAAAGGGTTGCCAAATGGGTGGACGAGGAGTCGCCTTGGAGCATTCCAAAACCCAGAGCACTTGCAACAGAGATTTTCCTCAACATATGATGGCGCAGCTCATCGCAAGGCCCACGAATCGAGTCAGTCAACACGAGGGGTTCCGCCATTAAGAAAAACATGATTCATGCGGAACTGCGGAATATAGCTTGATTTGAGGAACAAATAGATTTGATCGTTGACCGCGATAGCGCTGGACGGTCCACTGCAAAGCGCGCTGAGTAAAATCTATTCGGAAGCGACTTCAGGGTTCTTCTGCCATCATTCGTATGGTGCAGGTATATCACTGATAAACTACCGGTTTTCCGCTCATCAACTCAATTCTTGGAGGAGAAATCGATTTGAGAACAGGATCATGTAAAATCACCTTCCGACAGATTTCAGCTTACAATGGTTCAAATTTCTGTCAGAAAGGGAAACTTTAGCATGACTATGATTGACAACAGTATGTTGCATATAATGGTTTCATTCCCAATCGAAAGCTTGTGTTTCAGCAGCGTTATGATGTTTCAAAGTTACGCGCTAAAAACGGCGGATACTTTTTGACCGACCTAGTATCATCTTTCAATTGATAACGCATTATGTAGAAAAATTGAAAGATACGATCGCTTAAGATTGGAATGTCCTTTCACAACGAGAAGTAAACGATGGCGCTAATAGCATAGCATTCAACGCGCTTCTCCTGGTGCTCAACGGTTGGTGGGCGTACAGGGGGCGAACGGAGTGGTCATGACCTTGCTAGGCCGCTGGGGCATAATCTTCACTGCGAAAAGCAGATGTCCTGCTGTTTAGATAGAGGGGGGTTCCGATCTTATCGTGGAATAATCCCTCGGAGGAATTCCAGTCTCCCTACATGCCGCTGCGAATTGTAAAAAAACGTCTTATTTTCCTCGAAATTGAAGCAGCAAGTTCATCGCCATGCAGCTACTTGGAAACAGTACCTTAACCGATCAACAGATTTGACTCTATCTCTAATTACCATAACTATTCAGAAGTCAGATAAAAAATCGCAAGCGACTGAATACATGATAAAATCAGCTCTATAAATCATAAGAATCAAAGCGAAATAATTATTCACACAGATTTTTATAGTCTGCAAAGAACGCTCCTGCTACATCAGATGAAACGAGTACTCGAAGTTGTTTGTGGCTTGAACTAATTGTTTCTATCATATTAGTGACCACTTCATTTCCAGAATTTATTCGCATTTGTTCTGGTTATAACGCGCCGTGCTATTCCACGGAGTACATCAAGTATTCCTGTGAACGAAAAGTTATCATAGCCATCGACACGACAGAACCCTACAGTGTGCAACATAAGATTGTGAGTTGTTTTGCGATGCTAGTTAAGTAATTTTAAAGCGCAATACGTCACGGCTGTGAAGCTCCGCAATGCATACGTTGAGGTTAATACTGTAAGATACGAGGATCCATCATTTAGGTCGGTGTCAAACTTTTCGAATCCAGCGGCCAGCCAATCGCAGGGTTCAAGGGACACGCCAGCAGTTAGAACGATGCAACCACAGTTCTAGCTATGTCCCAGCGACTTGCAGTCTGGGGAGTGGTTAAAGTTCCTTCCATGCACTGTTACTCGCGCTGATTTTTCAAGCTCTCTCCTCGGAGGCGTGGGAAATGGCGGAGTTGACGTGCGAACAAGAGCGGCACTTTACCACACTGTTGAGTCGCTAGCGCATCGCTCATAATCGTGCGAATCGCTGGATTCGCAAGGGCTGGCACCGCCCTTATTGGTATAGCGTGCAGCGCGCCGCGCAAGCTCGCTTGATACACGCGACTTGCGCTTAGCACGAACACGATAAACAGGGTTTATTGAGGCGCCAGTGAAAACTTTCGACCACTTCCCCAACCCCCGCGTGATAACGGTTGCTACACACAACTCCTCTCTGCGTTAAGCACAAAAAAATGTTGGTTGCTGTTGCAGAGCGTACCTCGGTAGACGTCAGGGCGCTACGTCAAATCAAATAATGAAATTCGTGGCTATTCTGAAACTAGTTCGATTTTGCAAAATAGAGCGAATCACAGATCTGGAAACTTCACGAGTTGCATTTTTCAATAAGAAGTACTGGATCCATCATTATAATGAGAAAAGGCCCTCAGGACCACGCTGAGTAGGGAAATTCTGAGGATATGCAAGTTACATTTTAGAAACCATACCTCTCTTTGAAAACGAAGAACTGGGACAGAAATGGGGCGCTGTGATGTTAAGGACACGCACTTCCTGAAGCTTACCGAAACTGTTTTGTGAATTCAGTACACAGTGCGTACCAGGATTCAGTAGCGGTCAATAGTGTTCGCCGGAACGATTCACAGCATATTCTTTTTCTTTTCGCCAAAAGAGAGCCGAAATAGGTTGGAGACTGTTCTACCGAATGTCTTGAAGCTTAATACTTGAGGACTCAAAAACATAAAAGAACAGCCATATCAATGCTTGAAGGGAATTGTTCAGATGAGAACAATTCCTTCAAAAAAATCAAAATTATGTACGAAGCACGGTTCAGCTAACACTTTTGACCGCTGCTGTATGTATGTGGACACCCCAAAAATTTTTCTATCTCTAGGAAACTGTTAACATCTGCACCATAAGATCGCCACTATTCGATCTCTCAATTATGAAAACCTTAGAATTTTCATGTCTTCAAGTTTGGAAACTTTTTTGTTTAAAGCCTAGCTCAGCCAGCAAGCAACGAAGTTGTCTCAAGTCCACAAGGTATGTATAAAATCAAGTGCAGAATGTGATGCACAGCATAATTTCCTGGAATCGAACATCACAGCTAAAAACACACGAATCGTTCAAAAAATGGCGCGTCAAAAGTTTGGGAACCTCACACTTCCGAAGCGATTTCGGTAAGGCTCTCGAATTCTCATGATAAGTTGGTCAGTTGTTGAATGTGTACTCGTTGTAATTGTGGAGCGCTCTTTCGTATATTTGTAGAGGGTGCGATGGGTACGTATTGGGTGGGGGCCAGGAGGTGATAAGAGATGAAGGGACTGATAAGGAGCATTAGAACGCATGTGTCTCGGATATCAAGTTGACTGTACCAGCAGTAGTGAGGTGTTGATTCCGACAAGTGGTGTCGAGAGACGGGAACATATTTTGTGGGAGCCAGAAACTGATAACAGCTGATAAGGACTGATAAGGAGCGCTACAAATCAAGTGTCTCAGATACCACAGCGGGTGTCCCAGCAGCAGTGAAGCGTTGGCTCCACGTGAGCTAGAGGGGAGGACGGGAACATGCTTGGTGGGAATAGAAACGAAATGATAACGGCTGATAAGGTCTGATGAGAGGCGCCAAATGAAAATCTCACGATATCCACAGCGCGCGCCCCAGCTGCAGTGAGGCGTTGGTTCCAACGAGTGATGTATAATAGAAGGTAGGACGGAAATATGTTGGGTGGATGTGGTGGGTGTTAGAAAGTAATAATGGCTGATAAGGGCTGATAACATGTGTGTCATAACACAGAGGCCACTCAAACCCATTTCAGATAACGCATTGTATTCCAATACCATTTCACTTACTGTCATCCTCCTCCCGAAATATCATTCGACCGCTTCACTCCACAGAATTCCCAAAATGTATGGTGGCTGTTTGAAGAAGTACGCTAATAAGTACTGAGTGTTTCTTCTTCATTCATTAGCATCAGATACTATTGTACCGCTAAATTATGGCGACATTCGATGCACGGTGGTTGTTTGCAGGTGCCACTTCAGCTTTGCACTATCACGTGTATCAAACGGTCAGCTTCTGCAAAAAATAAAGCTTTTGCAAAACTACTCTATGGGACGATTAGCTAACGCATTTCATTAACACGTTGACGACATCGCAGGTTTCGGCTTTTTTTCGCCGCATGGGACATTACCGATTTGGCGGGCGCGATATGCCTGACGCGCAAGCGCGTCAGCTCGTCCCACAAGGTGCATTTTTTGGAACTGAAACCTGGAAAGTAGCAAAACAAGTGTATAATGGTAACAGGAGGAAAGGAGCCTTCAGCGAAGATACCCCCTGCTTGTCTGCACCCTCTCAGCGGAATAGTGGTATCAATGCTAAAGGAGGAACAGACCCAGTTCGGGAATGTGGGGAAGAAAATATACTGCGATTCAAATGATATACATGTAAAGCTGGATGCGCATGACTACACCATCTCGTTGAGAGGGCCCAGACAAGTCATGTGATGCGTCGTCGACTATGGCACCCCTCAACTTTCGAAGGTGAAGAAAATCTTTCCTCAACTCGAAAATATTCTACCCCCGAATGGACCATGCCGTTTATAGTTTTCAGGAAGTGTAGTCTATAGAATAGAAACAAGACATCTTGAAAAAGTCATTCATATGCGCAAAAAGTAGGTGCAAAGATGCTGACGCGCATGCGCGTCAGAATGTCCCATGCGGTGCCAAAATTCTGACGCGCATGCGCGTCAGCCTGTCGTCAACGTGTTAAGGAACAGGGTGAAACCTAAAATTCCACCTGATGTCAAAATTCACCAGAGTTTCATTTCATGCGCGGTAGCGTGCGGAGCTGAACTGGTGCCAGAATAAGTAAATAAAGAAAAGAAAACATAGGTCTAGAAATTGGTGCAAAAAGTTGATCTGCCTCTGGGTGTCCAGATACCTCTGATACAAAGAAAAAATATTCGCCGAAAATAGTTAGCTAAAATGAAATGAAAATCTTTGCTCAAACTGTCACTGCATGTTATCGCTTTGCGGAAATAAATGGCGAAGGTTTCATGGCAAAAAACGTCCTCATCTGGTCCTTGAGAATCGATTTTAAGGTGTCCACATACTTTTGGTACGCACTGTATAAAAATGCTAGAGCAACGTTGAGAGGTATTATTTTCATGGCGCATGTCCCGTTTTTAATGACCACAGCTCCTCTCTTTGATTATTTTTTTCCGGAAATTTGAACGAGTCCGAAAGTTACATGTGTTGTTCTGCCTGAAAATTGAGAACATTTACTGCAAGGTTCCAATTCGAAGCGATATGTTTTTAAGGTTAAGCGAGAACTCGTATTTCGTCTTCATTAGGGAATCCCTCCCTATGAATACCTATAGCCTTTTCCGGAAAACTGTAGCTCAAACTGTGTTTTCATAGCACGGAACAGCAACTGAAGTCTACAGATTTGATCGAACTCTTCATAAACGCGCCGTGCGCTTGACATCTAGCGACATCCAGCTCGAGTCGCGATTCCACTCCTCTCGCCAACAGGCTATATAGATGCTCTGTTCACTGCTGACCCAGGCACTTCCGATCCCCTCCCCCCCTCCCTCCCTCTTCCCCTTCTCATCGAGCTAACATACACATACGATGTGTTTTGTGAAGATTCCCCGACGTACGTATTCCAATGGACCAGTTCACGCGTGTGCGAGTAAAGCACGAGGGAACGGCAACAATTGTATAGGTGCCGTCCGTGGAGCACTCGCACAAATTCCGCCGCGATTCGGAAGCATCGCTAAGGCCTGTGCAGCAGAGGCGAGCGTTCACAACAGTCAACATAGGAGCTTCAGTGCCTTGTCTTCTTACTCGCACGTTTGCGTGGACAAAACAGTCAGAAAGTTGTCAGCAAGGAATTTCCCACTGCTCAAGGGACTTCTCAGCTGCAAGCGGTGCCGCACATTGAAAAACATGAAAAATAACGAGTACTTCTTTTTCCCTGATGTTGGCAGGTCCTCTTTGAAGTTTCCAAAGTAAGCTCGCCGCTGCACTCGAAAGGAACTAGAGGTGAAAGCTCTAAGACCAACTTGGCCCTACTTTTCTCACTAACTCTAGACGCAAACCTATGAAATATGGGCACGTCAAAGCCTTGGCAGTTACTACACTCCGCACTTTCGCTCAAATATACGATCGATAAATTGTTGACTCCAGAGCAGGGTTAACAAGGTTCGAGGAAATCCTCGACAAGGTGGTCGTCTAGCTTAAAGGTGAGGTGAGGGGTCGTGAGCGCAAGGACCAAAGGTTCAGAGCGGTGCTGCTGCCACTCACTCGCTTTGCCAACAATAACACTTAAAAGTTTTCACTTTGTTCAAAGCAACTGTATCATAGAACGGAGTAGATTCAAATGGAAAGTGTCTGTCGCCTTGTTAAAAGTGATCAGAATGATGACGTAGGGAGGATAAGCATTGCAAAAGGAATCGTACTCAAGGCAATTGTGAAATAGTTTCCGTAAATTAATAAAAGCACTTTAAGGGTCCCTCCAGAAGCAGAAGCTTAGTAGACAGTCCGAAGCGAGGAGATTCGCAGGTTTCTTGACGTCATCACATGCTGCAGCCGCAAATACAACCATCGGAACGGATCGGGAAGGAGACGGCGTAAATGAAGGAATGATCACAATATACTATGGCCAGCAGAGCTATTCCCACTAATCAAGTCTCAAAAGCCCCTTGGGCTTGCACGAGCAACCCACTAATCAAGTCTCAAAAGCCCCTTGGGCTTGCACGAGCAAGCTGTCATGTTGACAAAGCACCATTCAACTGACTCCGTGGGGTCACTGCATGGCGCATACCAGAGCGGCATGGACTGCACTAAGTTTATCATTTCCAATTGAAGCCATCAAGATGGTGTATCATAGGAGCAATGGGAGGGTTTTGGAAGAAGTTCCTTGCATCGGCGAAGGATGAATAGGGTTTTCGATTGGTTTGGAAGCCGTCCTCGACATATCCTCATCGCAGATTTTGTCTCGGTTCGCGACGACGGTCGTGGGCACACCGCGCGCCCGGCTTCCTGTCGCGCCGTTGGTCGCGCTGGCGGCGCACTGACCGGTGAGCGGGACGTGCTCCGACTCCGGCCACGCCTCCAGCCGAGGCATATAAACTGCGGTGCACAATAGATTGCACCCTATAAAAACTTAGCTTCTGTTAGATGCCGTAGCTTCTATTGTTTCTGCTGTGGATATGTTTTCTAGGAGGTTAGATAAATAATATTGACGCAATGTTCAATTGAGTACAGTGTCTTTAAAATTTTCTGAAGAGAAATGTCGTTTTTTTCTGGCGGTGCACAATAGACTGGACGGCTTGAGATAATAAATTTTTTCCGGCCGTTTCTTCCCCCTTTCTAAGCCTAGCATACACTCGCATATATGTATGCATTTATTATGCGGAAGTATAAACCCACAAACGGAGACTGGATTGGAACTGACGTTTACGTCGCCTAGGCAAGAGTTTTCTCCGAATCTCTGAGGAATCCAATATTCCCAAAAAATACAGTTGCAACTTTCGCCAAGAATCATTCCCAAATTGTTCTCAAGAAGAGAGCAGATCGGAGTTCAACTGTCTCTGGACTCGACAGGCGCCGGTTAATCAATGGCATCGGTTTCTACAAAGACTGCCAGGGAATTGGCTGCAAACTGTAAGATTCCCTTTTCAAAATGGACCGCTGCTTGCTTGTTGAAGATATTGGTCCACGCAGTTTAGTAAGGAAGTGTTGTAGATGTTGTGGACGGCAGCCGCAGAACACCAGTAGTGTAGAAGACTTCAACTTTCAACACCACCCAAAACCTACTATTCTTATTGTTACGTTGCTTCGTACAATGCACGGGTTTGCAAACCAGTGATAACATGTCTAATTATAGAACATAGATCAATGACATCCTACAACATAAATAACAACAACAACATAAATTACATCGTATCGGGACCTTCGTGGGTCCAGGGCCAGGAGACGGCGCTGTTGTCGTCGTTTGCGTTGCGATCGGCGTAGTGGATCGGTTGGAGTCGTCCTCGGCGTACGATCGTTGCTCACGGAATCGAAGAGTAGTAGATCGAACACGTCCAGAAGTGTGTGTGCCATAGTCGTTGCAGTGGTATCGCTTCTGGGTCGCAGCTGGTTTACGTGTCGAGTCCATACCAGATTTCCGCATTGTACGATGTAGGTTGTGTTTCCAACACGTCGAACGACGACACCAGGTGTCCAAGACTGCTTCGGTCCTCTGTAGTCCTTGGCGTAAACAGTGTCGTTGCGTTCGAAGTTGCGTTGTCGTGCTCCATGTCGGCGATTGAATTGTGCTTCCATTTTGACGTCTCCAAGTCCATTAGTGACGTCTTCTTGGGGTAGCATCAAATCAAGATCGGTTCGTAGTCGGCGTCCCAGGAAGGCTTCGGCAGGTGAGCGCTGGTCCGGTGCAGACGGGCATGGCGTGGAGCGATAAGCCATCAGAAACGTCTGGAGAGCGACAAGTGTCGGTTCCTCCCCCTTCAACTTGGCGAGTTCTCGCTTGAAGGTATCCACAAAGCGTTCAGCTTGTCCGTTGCTTTGCGGATGGAACGGCGGCGTACAAATGTGGTCGATTCCTCGGGAACGGAAGAACAAGGCGGACTGGAAGATGTGAACTGTGTTCCATCGTCTGTAACAAGAGTCGTCGGGTTCCCAAATTTGGCGAAAATGTCTTTCATCACTTGAATAGTAGCCGTGGAGGATATCGATGACATTTGGACGATTTCAGGCCACTTGGAGTATGCATCCACGAGCATCAGGTAAAATCGTCCGTTCATGGGTCCTGCAAAGTCAGCGTGCACGCGGATCCATGGGGAATTGGGTTTCGGCCAGGAATGTAGTTCGGCTTTCACGGGATCTTTTGCTAC
>KZ346227.1:4214-19270 GCA_002352805.1 Teladorsagia circumcincta | reverse complement strand
CATTTGATTGAGAGTTCTTTAACAATTTCAGATTAGTCGATCAAATGCGAAAAATCGATATTCGGCTAATAGCGGCAATCGCCTTCGCTTGTACTTTGGCTTATGCTGGTGAGTTCGCACTCAAATTCGATTGGAACACGTCCATGGCTCAAGGAGCTTGAACCATTAATATTTGCTCCCCCTCTGTCGCCCACTTGGTGAGTCCAACCACTAGGCGTGGAAAGAGTGTGTTTACTTTCACGCACCAGGGAAGGCTTTTCTTCCCAAGGAAGTATGGCTCGTGACCAGGAGCGTTTCTAAATGATTTTTGGCTGATATTGAATTTTGTTTAAATTGTACCATAATAAGCTTAACAGAAGCTACTGCATCCTCTAAGGAGAAATGTTTTCAATGAGTGGTAGGCGCCCACGGTTCCATTGTTGTCGCTTTCAGAAATCTCAGAACGGCGTCTCCCAAGAACCCGTAATAAGGATTGATAAAATGCGTAATGAAAAGTACACGCCACAGCTTATGGCATTCAGATAGACCATGCACTCATGCAACGACAGCGCTAACCCGTGTGAGCCTTTGAAGTCTTGGAGTTGGTTTCCTGTAGTGCGATGCCAATCTTGTAAATTGGATTTTCGATGCTTCCGTCATCTTTTCGTATGGCACCTATTACAGAAAGAGGCGAAGTGGCAGCAAAGCTTTGTGTAACAAAAATTTATCGCCCAGACATGTGGTGTCCACTTGAATTTGGGGTTGCAGTCGTTATTGGGTGTGCTTCAAGCAATCATACATTACTAGGCGAGCCTTCTCCAAGTCAAGTCTCGTGGGAGATCACTGTTTTCATTCTAATTAGGAGGAGCACGGGGTCGGATTGAACATGACTTCGCTTTGAAATCGCAGCCATAAAACACGCCCGGGAAATTATTGAGGGAATGTTGACACGAGTGAGTCAAGTTCTTTTGCTTTCGGCGAACATTTACTTATCGAAAAAAATGGAGATGCCTTATTGGGCCACATTTAAAGATTCCCATTGTTATGGGTTGCTGAAAGTGCCGATCACTGAGAAGGAAAGAGAAAAAAGATTCCACCTAGATGAGGGAATACGCAACAGACACCACCCTACAAGCACTTGGTGCTTGAACACAACACATATGGCAGTGAAGTGAACCAATGGCTCTTGAAAACAGCTCAATAATCTTGTCTAGTGGTAGGAGAACGAATCAAAATGCCTTACACTCGCAGGCCTCTGATTTCGGTCTAGCGGCAGTTGCAGAAGAGGCTAAGTTTACGATTGAAAGACAGCTTACCCGAAATCAAGGTAGAGGTAGAAGCTAATGCAGGAACGAAGAAAAATTAAGAGCAGCCTAGAATCTGAGAAATGGACTCCTTCTTCGCCCGTTCGTTCCCGCATTGATGCGACTCTCATCGGCTCAGCCCTCGTCAACGCTGAGGCTCTCTGCTAGACAGCTACGGGCACAGATGGCGAGGTGGTGGGCGTGCCGCGGAGCCAGCGGCGAGGGTATGGTAAGCTGGATCCTCGCGGCATATCCTTCGCTGCGAATTGCATTTCGGTCATTGCCCATAGGAGATCGACCTGTCTCTCCAATGTGGGTTTCCCCGTCTTCGACCTTCGACATTTCCGTGGGATGCCCCTTTCATCAGCTACGCCACCGGTTTGTTGGAAATCCGTTGAGAAGTCACCAAACAGTAAACTTATTAATGTATCGAGCGTTGTTGCGTGACGACATTCTGCCCGTACAGTATGGTACCTTACCAAAATACTGACCAGCTCGTGACCTTGTCAAGAATGGGCTAAATTCAGATGTTCCTATACCTCTGTTAGTGTTTTGATAGTGCACAGCATCATCGGTTTTTTTTCTAACCATATCAACTAGTATGGCCATTTTCAGATGACGTGGAGAAAATTCTAAACCTTTCTGAGAGCAACTCTACGGTGAGTCCATTTCTAATTTTGGCGATTAGGAGGCTCGGCTGCTCGCTCTGATCAGTTGATTGACAATTTGCAGTTCATTCGGTTCAATCAAAGCTGCAGCAATAGAAATAGGAGCTGTGTGCTAACTTGTATCCGAAACTCTAGAGAAGTACTTCATTCCAGTTGAGCAACCTAAAGGATTTAGCTGCATTGTTGAAATGAGCGCATAAAAGACGGCAAGAAATACACATGGCCACGCTGAACGGCTTGCTGTAACGGCTTGGACTTCATGAAATTTTTAAAATGGAAAAAGCGTAGTGCTGGAAAGCATCTAATAGAATTTATACCGTTGCCAGAACTCAAAAATTTTGTGACATTTGACTAAGCGCCTTCCCTCGCTTCCACTTTTAGAAATATCGGAGATAAGTTGTGGTTCACTGGTAAGGAATCACGAACCCTTATAAGTTGAATTTCCACCTAGTGCCGATTGAGGGTTGTTTGGTGGAATGCGGAATCTTGCGCTACAAAATCAGCATTCGCTAAGCGCCCTTACCATTGGCCTCCTGGCCCACGTCCGTGAGCTCCATATGTGGGCATGAGATATAATAATAACGAAATCCCATGCGCGCGCTATTGAAATTTTTCATTTTAATTTGCGGTGCAGACCATATTCCCTTGGGTACCCAAACTCTTCACCGAAAAAGCTAACTCTGTTTTCTTGAGTGGATGCCTTCAAACTCAGGGCACCATGGGTTTTTCAGGGTAGCAAATACAGCTCTACACTTTCCTATTAGGAAAATATTGATCGTGTCACTGCACGGTGATACCTTGGGAGTCCCATACATATGCATAGAAGACCTAGTCAAGTTGAAACAGCAGGAAATTTCATTACTATTACGAGTAATTGAATGTTCTTACATACGTATGGGTTTAATAGGCTTCAGTTCCAGGTTGAAGAAAAAAACAATAGCATCTTCGAGCATTATGTTAATGTTTTTATTTGAACGCGAAAATGAGGTATGCAGCGATAGTAAAACCTGCGAGAAGTTTTAGCGTATGGGATTCCATTACTCAATATTTTTGAGAGGGTTGCATCCGCCGGGAAGTTGCATCTCTCCGACTACTTCGAACAAAAGTGCGGATAGGCATGCTCCTTAGTGTAAGTGTTAAGGTGACAAGTATCAGAAATTCCGCTTTTGCACTTTGTTGAGGCAGAGCCTCTTCAAACTGTTCCTACAACGATTGCTGAGAGTTTGAGTGCGTCCCTAACATTTACCCTTTCTTCAAAATAAACGCGATTCTTTCTATTTAGTTCTGGCCAAAACACCGCTAAGTTGGATTTTTCCTCACTATTGCCTGATATTTTCCGCTGTGTTCCCTTTTATTTAAAAAGTTGCACCTCGTGGGAATGCGTATGCCTTAGGAGTGAGTGTGTGATCCCTTCTGTGGGAGTGCAGAAGCAATGGAGTGCATACGCTGATCCTTGACGCTTTGTCTGATTAGCGATCTCGTGCGGTACCCATCTTGAGAGCACATCGCGACAGCCCATGACCTGGAGATGGTTGCTGATAGTCACACAGCCGCATCCAAGTGTCTTCGCCAATTTAGGGTAGTAGCATTGTGTTTCTCGCTCAAGGCACTGAACAGAGCTTCGCCGCCGAAGGAGCTAAACCGTCCAGAACGGAGTTGATCCTTGAAAAAAAATTCGCCTGAACGGAATCAAATGAACTAACGACGTACCATGTTCGGGAAGAGGGGGAGTGGGAGTGTTCAGACAAACGTCTCGCGAACGGCTAGCTCCAGTTGCTACAATGAAAAAACATTTTTCAACATTTTTCGCAGTAAGGCTGACGCTGACCCGGAGATGGATTTTTATAATACCAAACACTGTTTATGTTAATTAATTGGAACAATAGGAATCCAGGAGAAGCCATGGGATTCTCCGGCAGAAAAGCTGCTCCTCAAAGCTTTCAATTTCAACCGTATGAACTATCAAATGAATACCTCGTCGGTACAACGACTATGTAAAATGAAATTTCGAATTGCCTGGGTTCCTTCTTTTATCAACACTCATCTCAGAAACTCATTCTCACAAAATTCGAAAACGTGGAAGAGGAAGCATGAAAGAGTCACAGAAACTTCTTCTTCCCATCTCTCACCACCAGTCAAAAGCTCAACCCAAAGATTATTTTTCTATTAGAGTTTCTGTGAGCTCTCTATCGTATCGTCTACCAAACCCTGTCATACAATCAAATATCTATCAGTGAGCACGGATGATCTCGTAATCACACCATCATTACGGTTTCATGGGCTCTATTCTCTTACCATTCACCATTCGTTGACGATTTCCGTAAAATGCCTATAAAATGTGCCTTGGTGAACGTCTCCCTTGAGATCAGCGTTTTGACGAACATATAACAACATACAACATATAACAGAAACATTCACGAAATGGTTTGTATTTGCTGTAGGCAGTTCATGGAAACGATACACATAAAGGGAATCTCGCATGAATCCAGAATTAATAGTTTACGCCGCATACGCACAACAGCCTTTCTTGGCAGTATGGAACGGAACAAGAGAAATTCTGGAACTCAACTAAACCCCACCTCTAACACTACAGCTCCATTCTACCGCTAGCTTCAGTCACTTTTCGTCGGTCTCTGGGGTGTTTCAGAACCGAATTATAAGATTTCGTGGCAAACCCTGTCTGCTTCGGTGCACAACCCGCTCACCATTAGCACTTGTTAGCAAAGTGTTCCCCCCCCTAGGCTGGCCTCTATTCATCTATCCACTTCCATAGAGTCATAGAAGCAGCATTCATAGAATCGGACATAAGGAAATTGTAGAAAACTCCGACATCTTGAGGACATGCTCTTCCCCTGAGATAGCAAGCTCCAACTTCACAACCCTTCGCACACCTATAGCCACTTTTACACGGTGCCGGTGGCTGGAGCTACTACGGAACCAAACTTGGAAATTTTCTGTTTTTAGTCCCTCTCAATATCGGTGCATGCCCAAAAGCACCGCAAATGGGGCTCCGTCTGACTGGTGTGCGCTTTGTACATATTTGCCCATGCCCTACCCATCCCAACATTCACTTATCCATTGGACCTTACCAGGGAAGGTCATCAGGTTGGTCCGGCCAGGGCCCTGTCTTGCGCAAGAAATTGTGGGAACTGCTCGCGAATTCTCATACAGGCAACCAATGGCAAGTGTTGATAAATTGACGAATTGAAGCTATTCTGCCCTACTGACGTTGAAAAGCAAAAAGCGAGATTTTCGAAAAAACCGTATCCACCAATTCTTGCGCGAACAGAGCATTACCGCTGCCCTTTCTTGCTTTATAACTTTGTTCAAAGAACCGCTTAGCAGATAGTGAAGACAGTTTTGAGCTCAGCGTGCTCAGCTCGTTACAACTTACTGCTAACCTGATGACCTTCCCTGGTTAGGTAATGCCGAATGTCGTTACAAACAAATTAGAAGACGACTCCACAGTAAGTGGGATGTTTGTGTTTTTGCTTTACCAAAAATACTAACGCGCTCTTAGGAGAGTGCAAGGAACGAGATATTTTATTCGAGGAAAAGCATCACATTCAAACAATTCCAGGTGCTCGCCACCAATTCCACCAACACGACGACAACCGGCAATGGCGCAGTTGGCAACTCGTATCTGATCGTCCTTTGCACCTTGGTTACACTCGTTCTTTTAGGGGTGAAAGCATGAAACGAATGCTTGAACTGTGCTCCATTTTATGCTTAACATCCTCATACCTTACTATTGGCTCATCTAAAGTTTTTTCTCTTGAACAATGAAATGATTGCCTTGTTAAATGCGCATGCTTGAACATCGGAGAATACTCTTCGTTTTGTAAAGGACGTTTCAACTTAAGTCCCGTGTCGACTCTGTGACTTTTGTAGTTTGTAGAATGGTTGTGGTTTTCCTCAAATATTACATATTTGTGATATTTTTACAGTAATACATTTTTTCTAGTAGCACTCAGCATTCGAACACAATGTGGTAAGTTGTCCCATAACATATGAATAACTTTACATTTTTGCTTTCCATAGAAAAACTGCGAAGTATTGAGACATATCTGGCGAGGTGACACCCACGGTAGTGTACCTGAACCCAGCTCATTTGCACTTGACTTCACGGTGTTACTAGCGATTTATGGTCACTCCTTTGATTGATAATTCGTCGTATTTACCGTGGATGAGAAATAGTTGCGATATGTTAGTCAACCCTACAAACGTCAGTAGTCCAGCTTGAATGATTCGAAGTTTTGATGTCATCTACCGTTCAGGTTGATTGTGAAAATTCAAAGTCGTAAAGGCGAGACAATGCCACTTTTTACGACGCTGCTCAAGCACACTCTATGAAGAAAGTGTAAACATTTGAAGTCCTCGGACAGGCGGTTTCCCCACGTCTTGTAGCCTTGCCAGTACATGACCATGATGAATACATAACCCCCTGCCCATACATGACCGCGCAATCCTCTCCTTTTTGGGAAGAAATCATTTGCTGCAAAATGATTTCTCAAGCGACATCCCAGCTTCCTACGATGGTATGTCCAGAAAATTGACAAAAACAGTAGACCAGATTCCCATGACAATATCATGGCAATATCTTGGGTGAAACTCCGGTAAGGGGGGGGGGGCACTCATACCTTATCCACATGCCTTATCAAAGTGACTATCTAGTCAAAACAGAGTTGCGAAAAAGCCCTCATATCTTATCGACGTTCAGAGCACAGGTTCTGATGTGCGATTAGATAGGGAGACCCCTCGGATAGTGCGAAAAAAACGATCTAGAACCAGGACCTTCCGAGTTCAAACAGGCCGACCAATGCAAATTTGGTATGAATAGAGCAACTGTAGCAATCGCAAGCCACCGCCTCCACGAGAGATGTCCTGAGTGAGTTTGATAAGATATGAGTGCCTTTCCTCAACCCTGCCGTGATTAGGTACGAGGGCTCTAACGCAATTCGATTTTGATTAGATAGTCACTCTGAAAAGACATGTAGATAAGATATATTGTGAGTGCCCCGGCCCCTTAGCGGAGTTTCACCATATCTTGTACCTCGCCTTCAAAAAGCCAGAAAATGTCGGGTGCAGACCGTATAGCACAACTGACGGCTGCTGCGAAAACGTGGCAGCTGACAACGCCGCTTTTCCGCGGCCGTCGTCAGTTATGGTATATGCTCTGCACCCGACCCTTTCTGGCTTTCCGAAGGCGAGGGTAAATAGCAGTGTATTTTGTCAATTGAGACTAAAGGTTTCCGAGCTCCACTGTTTGACAATTCCTTGCAACTGATCTAGATGAAATTCTTCAAACAGCTTCATGGGACGACGTTTAGGCCTTAAGCCCCCCCCCCTAAAAACGAACGTGCTAATCGTACATCAACCATCGAGCTAGATGAAACAATTGTAATACATTGAAAAACAAAAACGCTTTAGCAACTGAACAACTTAAGAAAAATTGGATCAGGGAGCGAGTAGTCCTGGGAGCCTCACGGATTGCTGTAAATGCGCTGAGATGAGGGTTGAAAGGAATACGTAAGATAGACTCACCTTTCTATCTGCTCACTCAAAAAGAAATGGGACGGCTAGATGAGGAGTGGCAAGGATGAGGTATACCGCTTGGTCCCTCACGATTCAATCTGTCATGTAGTTTTCATTTTTCATTTTGTTGTAGCATTCAATTCCAAGGTTGTTCTTCCCTATTCTTAATTTGCGTGTTTCTTCTTCGTATTTCCAATGCCCCTTTATCATCTTTTTCAACGGGTCACATATATTCCTTCAGTTCTCAAGAACTTTGATTTCAGGTGGTTATTCACGTGTGTGCTGCAAAGAACGGTGTTTCAAAAAAAAATGTCATCTGGATTACAGCTGGGGTTCCGGAGATGCTTTAGTTTTTCATCGTGTCTCTTGTGAATATATGTACTACCGTCAAGATGCAGCACAAATCCTTCTGAAGTATCTAGAGAACTGCTTGCTCGATGCTGCAATAGCTGAACAAAGACTTAGACAGCACCAAGGCAGAGATTGAGTTCGGAATGATGGAGTCAACTAATGGTCAAGTACGGGGCGGTATACGACAGTCTTCAAACCGCAACACGACATCGCCTATGAACAACTTCGCAAGTGATGATGGACAAATTGATGAATATGTCCTCATCACAACTGGAAAGAAGACAGGAGCAACTGTTCACCCATCCAAGAGAGCTTGAGGAAGGCCATGCCATTCTCACAATCTCGAGTTTCTGCGCCATTCTGTGACCCTGCCTTTTCGTAGAAACTAAGAAAACTTCAAAGTAGCATTTTACGGACTTTCGGCCAAGACAAAGCCCTAAGAGCACCCGATAACATGACAAGAACAGAGCGGTGTGATCTACAAAAAGCGATAGCACTGAAGAATTTGATGTCTTCTGTCGGCGACAAATGCGGAGGATTCGTAGCTGTGCCACGAGTACGAGAGATAATTCTAACCGAAGCAGTTTGTCGGAATCTTCGACGTACAGCATGACTACGATGAGCCTGTATAAGCAGGATTGCAATAAACTGGATGAGATTATGAAGAAATTACGGTCAGACTTGAAAACAAATTTTGGCACGACTCCATCCCGAGCACTCATGTATACTCATGATCTACCAGCTTGTAAAGACACACAACTGGTAGTTCTGAAGAAGGCTTCATACGCGATTATATCTTTAGAGTTCGTTACCCATTTTACTTTGCTTTATATTGCCTTGTTTTGTTTTAAGGTTTGGCTCGTTTGTTTTAGTAACTCCTAATCAATTGTATATGCGTCCTGCATGGAATGAATGAATGAATCCCATTTTCGAAACAACATTTACAAACAGACAAGAGAATTAGCAATAGGCAGTCGTATTGCACTGCCATCGTACCATTACCCGTTTGAGAAGACGCTCACTTACATGAGGCGCAAGAACGCCTCAGAAATTATCCTGGTCCACTCACAAAGCTGCCAGGCGCTTCCTATGCAGAGAAAATGGACGCTCCTGAGCTCATGCACAAGGTGAAGCGAATACTTTTCGAGAATGGTTATGGTAGCAGACAGGTAACTGTTGGCGCGTATCAGCTACTGAGAGGCCTCCCATCGATGATACCTTACCTCACAGGATAACCTCTGAGAATTCTTCGCGAAGGATTTCAATCATGTCATCAGAGGTCTGCAATGCCGATCCTCCTGATATTCCATCAACATCCACGCTACGCCGTTTGCTCATATCGTCTCTCTTGTGCGGAGATCTTTGTGGCCGCTCAAGCAGCTAATACTCTCGAGGGAACACAAAGTATGCCTTTTAAACAACCGTTTATGAAGTAACGTGTGCATATCCTCGGAGTTCATAAGAAAAAAGTGTACCCTTCTTTTCAAAACGCTCTATAAACATCTACGCGATATCCGGAACCCCAGCAAATGACGCCTTTCTCAAAAACCGTTCTTTGCGCCACACACATGACCAACCACCTGAACCAAGAATCCGTGTGGTCTACAGAAACACTTGTAAGCAGGGGAAGGGAAAACAATGAAGGCACTCCGAATACGAAGAAGAAACTCGCAAATTAAGAATAGGGAAGAGCTGCGAGCAGCCTTGGAATTAAATGCTACAAAAAATTGAAAAATGGAAACTACGTGACAGGTTGAATCGTAAGGTATGAGGCAGTATACCTCACCTTTTCCACACCTCGTCTAGCTGGCCCATTTCTTTGCGAGTGAGCAATTAGAAAGGTGAGCCCATTTCGCAGTCGTTCCTACCCTCATCTCACCACATTTACGACGGTTCGTGAGCTACCCATGAAAACTGGATACAAAACATCAGCGTGTTTGTATTTGTAGACATAAAAAGAGGTATAGGAGCCGAACGTCGTCCCTTAAAGCTTTTTGGAGAATTTCACCTGAAAATTGCAAGAAAATGTCAAGCATTGAAGCTCAGAAATCTTCAATCCTAATCGACAAATCCGGCTGTGGCTCCCCAATGCCCAAAACGTAGTTCCATATGTTGTTTGGATAGCTTCATCAGAACTGGTTGCAAGATGGTGTACTTTGTGACCGTACACCGCCACAGCTCAAGGTTCTTTCATCAGACGTATCAATATTTGGAGCGAATTGGTGCGAGATGCACAAAGAAGCGGTCAGCGGACACTTTTGTCTCTTGTTCATCTCCCCGCCCTCTACTCTCGACTCCTGGCTTGTGTGGACAGTACAGAGTGGGCAAAAATCACGGTAATACGATAAATTGGCAATAAGAAGGCAGTGTTGCTGAAAAGGCTCATCCTAATCTTATCAACATAATGGGGGGAAGGGTATCGGAGAACAGTGCTGTTTGAAGGTGCCGTTTTCTGCGTTGAAGTGTGAGCACGTCTCACAAGAAATTCCTCGTCCCCGCTCTGCGGATAGGTATTGCAGAATGGTTCTAACAAGGAAAGGATACCAGGTCGAAGTGGCCATCTGTAATGAGTTGAGCACTACTGATGTATTTTTGAGCGCTGATTTCAAATCTGCCCTCTAAATTTGGGGAACGATTCTCTTAACATAGATATGAAGCGAGATAGGGCAGTGACAGTGGCCTGAGCCGACGGGCGAGAAGGCCGTGTGATCGACTTTTCGGCGAGTTTCAACTTTTGCTTTTGCTGAAAACATTAATTAGAAGATACTTACCAGGCTGGGTCATCAGCGCTTGTCCATATCAAAGTTAAAAAGCTATCGAAGAGCTGCGAACAAGTGTGCGCGACATTTGCAAGTGACCACTCTGGTACACCTAGCTCTCGCGTAAAACCCGTTCGTACCAAACAGGGGCGATATTCGTATTCAGCGCGCTGTACTACCCCTTTCGACAACTTTTGATACAAATCCAAAATCTTGGCCCAGCGCCGAAAATTCGGGTTCGTCATCTATCCATCACCCCACTGACAGAATCCAATCATGCGATGTATTTAGAGTTTCAGTATAGTTGCGAAAACACATACATATCTGTCCTACAAGCTCACGTTATCCGAATAATCACATGTGTTTTTCCGAAAACACGCTCGCTGATGGGATAATACTAATGACTGATTGTCGGCCAAGTTTTCGAAAATGTCGGCAAATGTCAGATTGGCCCACAGAGATAGTTCTGAATTGGGTTTTTTGAATTGGATTTTTGGGGCCAGTTACTATTACTATTATACGTATCGGGGTGTTTCCACTTCCCCTCCGTGACGTAGAAACACTACAACATAAATAGCAAGTCGCAAAAATTATGACGAAAAGAGTTGATGCTTGAGGCGAACCCCTTTAAAAACGTGACAGCGTTGTACACAGTGGAAGTTCAACACCAAATAGATCTTTATACTGGAAACAGGCGTAGTTATAAAGTGCAAGAATTCCTAGCCGATCCGAACTATGGTCGCACCAACACAAGCAGCCATCACTACTCCTCGGCCAAACCGCTCCTGATCTGCTCGCTCTACTAGTCACTCGTTTAGCGGGCTTTCATTTGATACCACCTCTCCAACTCGGCTCAGAGAATCTTTCTTTGGAAGACAGATTTGAGATCAGCGTTCGAAAACTTATCCGTGGGTATAGGTTTCATTTCAAATGGCCACTTCGACCTGGGATCCTTCCCTTGTAAGGCTTTCAAGAGCAACTGTCCATTCACATGAACTTCCGAATGTGTACAGAGGATTGCTTGCTCTCAAGATCAGCAAACTCAAATAAGAACATTTGATATGATTCGAGTTGCAAAAGTTATGTTGCCTTTCAGCCAATATAACAAATGCCGCGATGTTCTGTTGGCAATAATTTCAAGTTACCCTCGCGTCATGGGTCGGCGCACAGACTTGCCTTAATAGCCATTGTCTCCTACCAGAGGTGTTCTTGGCCGCAGTAATATAATTTCATTTCTTGAGCAGCAGAAGTCTGAGGTGTCTTTGGTTCTATTTTGTGGCTATCATGTTCTGTTTCTACCAAAGTTATCAAGTTCTCACTGAATGATGGAAATGGCTCTTGAGCAGCACAGGTCCGGCTGCCCTTCCCATTCAGAACTGATTCAACACAAGAATATCTTCTCAACAGAAGCTCTGCTTTTCCTTTAATTTCTCGCTCGCTCAAAAGTTAGGAATTTCCATGTGCAAACTTTCCTCCTGGAGCGTGTAACAACAACATTCAAGGGAGTGCACTTTTTTTAGCAATTTGCTTGACACGTTGGCGACATCGCGCGTTTTGGATTTTTGCAGTGGGACCAAGGCGATCCTGCGAGCGCTGCTGCCGCACTCCATATCCATGGATTTTGAGCTGTAGGTACGCAATACTTAGATGCGGCCAAGTGTTTTCAATAATGTTTGATCTGTATGACTGATCGAGAGTGACAGTAATGGACGTTTCACCAAGACGACGTGTTAAGGCCATGAAAAGGCAAATTTTACTTACTTTCGCTTTGGGAGTTTCAAAATTAATTTGAACGTGGTTGTTCGAGTGATAACCCATATCTTCCCATGCGAATAGGTTGTATTTGTTTCAACCATTCCTTGCTACCGACATAATTGCGTTAATAAAAAGAAAATGAGTAATAAACTGAACAGGCGAATCCATACGATCTGGAAAACCTCTCCAAACTGGATACCTTGTCATTCCGTAAGGCACGCTATCCTTAGTTATGTTCATGGATGACCAATAAAATGAACACAAAAAACTCGGGAAGTTATCGGGCATGTGCATAAAAAATAAAAAGAATGTCCGATGAGGTGCAAAAATGGCGGCATACATAGTTGCCGCGCTGTCGTCAAGGTGTTAAGAAAGCCAAGGAGGCGCTTCTTGTGCATTAGAACGTGCTTTTCAGCGTGCTTAATAACATGGAAAAAAAAACTATCACAGCTTTCTACGGCACCGCTACTAATTTTCACCAACAGCGGTTACGCTAGCAAAATTACGTATGTCCCACTGAGAAAGGAAATGGCGTGGTATTTAGAGAAGGCAACAAGACGTATTTGTTGACCATCCTTACAAAAGGCATATCTGCAGGCACTTGGGCAGTAAAATTGTCGTTCGGAGCTTCGGACTAATTACACGTTCAATGTTCATGCGACCAACAGGCAAGTTAACAATTAACAATATAACAACTCCACTTCCAATTACGATATCTGTTTTGGCGCAAAGGTGATATCTCGAAAGCTTCCATTCTCGTAGTGATTGGCAGGGTACCAGGACTGCTCCCCCGGTTTCGGTTCCCTATGTTTCTGATATACTAGTAGTCGCCTGAAAATCACTGGATGGGAACCGTTCAGGAACAATTCACATAAGTGCATACAAACAGGTACAAACATATATTTAAACATGTGTTATACCTGCTGGTTTTCAGTGAAAGTCGTTGTTCACAATTTGCGACAAGACGCAGAGCTGGATGTACAGGAAGGCATTCTTCAGAGTAACTTAAATATTTCACAGATACACATTGATAAAGAATCGTTGTAAGCCCTGTTACTCAGCTACAGAGAGGATTATAACTCTTGTCGCTCAACAATGCGCCCAGTGCTTCCACGTCTTCTTCTCGAAACTAACAATTTTGACCGACAGCGGAAGCCTATGTCGTTTCAACTTCTACGAATATTCAGCCGATGATGTAGCTCTCCTTCCTCTAAGCAGAGACGATATCTCCAATAGACATCGAGCTGCCGCCTGCGACTCTATAGAACTATGATTACTGCGATTGTACCCACACAGATGTAAGACTGACTATTTGCAGTACTGCACAAAGCCAATACGTAAACACCATTCTAGGCGGTGGCCAAAAATTACGGCAATAAGGTGTAGCGGGCGTGGAAACGTGTACAACTAAAGAAAAATGTGTGGAAAAAAGTGTTCATTGAAGGTTAATGAACGGGTAACCACACGACTCTACCACGTCGCACTATCCGCAAGGTGCGAAGCTTCCCAGGGAGTGAGCTGATCGCGGCGTGTTCATAGAGGGGCTCAAGTGCGTCTAGGCATTATGAAACGGTTTCTCGGATCCATTGACGTTTTCATTATGTCAGCAGCAGATGCTCGCCTTCACTACACTTTGTGCAATGTACTAGTAGACATGAGTGGGAGATCTGAACGGACACTATCCAAAGGCAGCGATCTGTGCGCAGTGCAGCTGACAATAACTTCGCGCAAATCCTGTCGTTTACTGGGGCTACAGAAACGTACAATGATGTTTTGATTCCTTCTAAGGCTTCATTTAATCCCAATCATGAGCCCGGCTTGTCGCTTTAAGGAGATCTCGACAGGTCGACAGGGTGGGGGCGGGGGCATAATTGGGCCGCTGGAAGAAGGGCCGAATCGATGCAGTAGGATCATCACGGTTGGAGGAGTTCGGAAAACAGATATCGAGTGATTGATGCTGTGCAAGCTTGGACGGAGGATTTCCAATGACACATAAAATCTTCGTGGTTCAAAGGGGTACGAGTAGTAATTCTATGCTACCTCACTAACTTATTACGACGAGGTCAAAGATCCGAAATTCGCAGGTTTTAGACGGATATTTCATACTTCAAAAGAGTCCACGAATCTGGAAGGATGTGAATCACTCGGCGCGTCCTAAGTGGATCCAATCGGTTGCGTGCACTTCAACTGCGCTTCCCTGGGGAACAAATCTCGAATCAGGAAATCAATAGGATTCTGAAAGGGGCCATGAAGAATGACAGGAAGGAATCTACCATAACAAGAAATGCAGTTTTTAGCGTCAATTCACAAGCATATAATCGTTGAATTTGAAATTTGTTATACAGTCTTATACTCATTGGAAAACAAAAAGATTGTGGGTCCCGTACCTCTAACCAAACAAAATCGTCCGCGAAAGGAGCTACAGTAGTTTGAGCTATAGTGGTAGTGCAGCGAACTGAAACCTCTTGGCGGTACTCATGCAAAAAATCCACAATGTTACGTACTGAACCAATCGAGCCATTTCAATAAGCGTTGAATGGAGCAGATGTTTTAGTTCACATTGGTTCATCAAAGTTTAAATTTGACAAATTCCAGGGAAGTTATGGCTTTGGGATGTGTAAAAACTTCAAGGAATCTCCTTCGGAAGCTATATTGATTATTTTTTTTATCAGTTTCGTTATTTCAACATCGGTTGGGATGAGTTC
>KZ346226.1:62336-75111 GCA_002352805.1 Teladorsagia circumcincta | reverse complement strand
TCAGCTAGAAATTCTTCCTAGATACGTTGATAATGCATATAGGGTGAGCTAGGTGCAATCAAAAGAAGCCCTCGGCTTCGCTAGAGCTATAAATGGCCAAGAAAGTAGGAAATTGTATCATTAGTTGTTTGTAATTGCTCATTTCATATACTTCTTGATATCAAGTGAGACTTATTCCCAAAATATCCTCTATGATGGTGATAACATTTTCATTGACGTTTCATGTCTTCGCTTTTCATGAATACGTTGATGACATTTCCTTCCTTTCTCGTAGTTACTATTCAAAAAAGCTTGAACTTATGCGAAAAAATTTCATGGAATTCCAATTGCTTGCCAAAAAAAAATGCAACCACTAAACGGATACGATATTCAGCGAGTCATGTTCATACCTATGGGAAACGCCTCAAACTCTCCGCTATCACTAGCAAATGATTGCACATTCTGAGTACACCTTCAAAACTGTGGACTGTCAGGAAAGAGCATTATTGAAGGCGGAGTCTGCGATGAACAGGCAGCTCATTTATTTTTTGACGTACGTATAGCCCGCCGGCGGGCCACCACAGAAATTTCTTGGACCGTTGCCTATTTTGATAGTTTTCCGTAGCATCAACCGGTGATCGGTAAGGAACCCCTTTTGGAAACCAACTCATGGAATGGTCTGAAAACTGCTTATGTTTAGTGCAAAAATGAAGAAAAAAATCACTTGTAATGGGACCGCGACAGCACGTCACGAGAAATGCGCGCGCTTCCAGACGCCAGACAAGTCTGGAGCGCGCGGTCGTCAAAGTGTTGAAGCTCAGGGTGGTCAGTGGTGCAGAAATGGGGAAAAGACACGAGTAATGGCCCAGAACCCGAGACATGAGACCTCCTTCTCGTCCGTTTATTTCCGCATTTATGCGACTCTCATCAGTTTGCTCTCTTCATCGCTAACGCTCTCTCTGCTAAACGGCCAGAGTCAGACGGCGAGATGGTGGGCGAGCACGAGCGAGCGGGTATCGCCCTCCCAGGCCGTTGGGGCACGCTCTCCGCTGCTAAACCCTCAACATATCTTCGAGGGGTCTGCCTGCCTTCCGACTTAGCCTATTTCCCCTTCTTCGGAGTCTGAACTTATCGTGGAACCCTTTTTCAGCACCATTGTCACTGCAATAGCCGCTATACCTTTACTTCTAGAAATGTGACTAAAAGGATACCCATTGAGAGTTGAATTAGCTGGTTACCTTATTACTCTAGCAATCGGAGAATGGGAGAGGCATCCATCGTGACGCGCATGGAGTTCATGAAAAGTGTCTCGGACCCGCCATCCTAATGCAAAAGTAGTTCGTAGATTTAGTACTCCTGACACTTTTTGCAGGCTTTGGATTCTAGCCCTCGGAATACTACCAAATAATATTCACAGTCCTCCACGAAATGACAGCCGCTACAATTGAGGAAAAGGTTGAGAAATGCCACAAATAGGCCTGGCGACTGCAGAAGTTCGGTTCCTGAATCCGGCCTGTCCAGAAAGGCTCCCCAGCGTTACTCCAAATCGATGAAGTTTCGCGATATCGCGCGGTTCCAATGAGGTGCACCCATTTCGCATCATTAGCATTACTTCTTCGCAAGGTTCATAATCCCCGGTAATCCCTCTAAGGTGGCCGTTTACCCAATCGGTCCAGGCATTTGCAAAAAGGGGTAGTGTTGTGGAAATGTTGTAAGAAGAAGAAATGGTCTCGAAGACTGTTCTTCTGCAAAAGAGGACAACGCCTTAGGTTGATCTTTTTTCAACTGCGATTAGCATTTCATTTTTGGTAACTTGGTGCACTATAATGCTTGAGCACTCATCTGTTCTTTGGTGTTCTAGGTAATATGTGTGCCCTTTCTGAAGGAAGTAAAGAGCAATATCCGCTTTGGAAAACGTTGTCCATTGTAGTAATTGAACACAAAACGCAAGGCCATGTGGGGCTAAAATAAAGCTTAGAAGGTTTAGCGAAGAGTGTGCTTTCAGCAGCTTAGCAAGCCATAGAGAGAGCCGCGGCACACATCCCCTAACCGTCAGACTCTAGCCGGTTAGAGAGAGAGAGAGAGGGAGAGCGCTAGCGTTGAAGACGGCAGCGCCGGTGAAAGGCGCATCAATGTGGAGGCCAACGGGCAGATGAGAGATCCTATTTTCGAGTTCTAGATCATGTCTCATGATTTTTTCTTCATCCCTCATCACTTACCACCTTTACCTTAATTTGTAATGAGCACACTTTTCACTGTGAACTCGCCTTTACATAACGCAAAATCATAACAGCAAATGTATACACCCAATTTCCGAAACCACTTATACGGATCTACGGACCTTTGCCGAGAGAACCAGGCTCAAATATATTGGAACTCTCCTTCGCTGAGCAGCGACGCTTCAGCGCTCATCTACCAGAACTGACTTGTGGGGTCGCACCTCGCAACAACAATGTATTCGAGTTTATTACTACTCCACGGGATCCAGGTGCGGCATGTCTGGGCACTGTCCGATCAGTGATGTAGGCTGGCTTCCCAATTTACCTAGCTGTAGGGAGTCGCGGAGGGACCCTTTATACTGCTCTACGACTCTAACGATCAAGGTAAGGGGTTCGGTGAGGCTAAGAAAATGGTTTTGATAACACTTTCACTGGAAAAATCTTTCTGATAAAGACTTTCGAAGTGGGGTGGGGAGAGGAGCTCCACCAGTGGATGGGCCACTAAAAATATGCAAAAAATGGCTCGGATATCTATGATGTAGGGCGTTTTACCAGCTCTTATGAAAAGCTACTTCAGATGAGCTTGTTATCAAAGTTCTTAAGCCTGCCGCTAGAGACATCCTCAGCCTCATCTTGACCCTACTGTTGGAGCAGAACGGAGTGGCCTCCTTCAACACAATTTTCACCCCTACCAGTTTATGATTAATGGGTCTCCGACCGAGATTGGAAACTATAGCAATTCCGCTGGAAATGGAAGAGGAGGGCCGAGGTGTCCACCAAGAGGCCCATCGCGTGGCGGAAGAAGAGTCGCAGATGCGGCAAAGGACGAGTCGCAACGCATGCTGTGCTATGTGAGGCTAGCGTGATACATCTATTTAACCTGACGCCTAACCGCTACAGTATGGTCTACGACTCGTCATTTGCCGCTTCAGGGTCTTTTCCTTCGCCGTGTGTGAGCCTCTTGGGGGACACCCGGAGAGCTGACGCCAAAGGATGTCACGTTTCCCAAAATCTGGTGTCAGCAAATGAACTGATAGGTAGTAGTTGTAAAAATAACGGCTAGCATGAACGCAAAAGCTGGTCGATGTGTGCATACTAAAAACATTCGAACGCTCTTCTTGCTTTTTTAATTTGCTTCTAATCACCAATTTATCGTTCCTGTATAACTCATTTTCTCGGTAGCAATCTAAGAGCGTTTCCTTGAAGGCACGAAAACCATTCCGGACGGTCGACGAAAACTCTAGAAGGAAGCTTGGAAGGAAAGAACTGTGGCCTGGTTGACAACGACACCATTCACAAAGAGTCGGTTTGAATATTTTAGCCAGTACTATTCTTTTTTGCCTCTGCTTTCTACCATATTTTATTTGCTAATTTTTTGAAAACGTATTTTACACGAAGAAGTGATGATGTAAGTCTGATTTTCTGAATTCGTGAGTAAGGAGGAAAAGAAATAAATTTCTTTCCATAAAAGGCAAGCGTTCCAGTCCAGTGAGGAAAATAACGCAGAAATAGGTGCGTAAGGCTTTGTTCTTTTCTTCAACCAATTTTTATCACTTTTTACCGCATGTAATCTTGATCATTCAAACTATAATTTCCCCTAAACATAGAGTTGAGACATGCAACATGCACAAGTGGAATCTTCTGGAGTTCCTCTTAATTTCTTCACAATAAGCCATTCTGCTAAAAATCTTTTCAGCTGCATACGGATAAATTTGATTAAATGATCAAAGAACGTCAGAAACGGTTTTTTTCACTCTACAACGAGCTCTTTGATGTATGAAGCGCTGGGGATCGCTCTGTGACGCGCTAGATTTTTGAACTCCAACAACCTTTGTTTTTTTTTGTATAGTGGGAGCTCTTTCTCGTTTGCCTAGCCTTCTTTCCTCGTGCCCACATACATGAGCTACCTTACATCTTTCATTAGGATTTTCTATGCTTTTCCAGTGAAATGTGCAAACTTGATTAGAAATCAAGGAAAGTATTAAGTTCATGAATCTCGGGTTCACTTTTTCACATTTTCAACAGAGCAAAAAAATCTTCGCTAGCTCAATAGAAGACAGTCGTCTTCGTTGGCACAAACAGTATGATTGCTAGGGTTAAACTTTCGCTTTCGTAGGGCTGATTGGAGCAAGTTGTTTGCACTTGACGTGTGGTGTCGCTGACGTTTTCTAATCAAATTCCATGCATTCTCGGAGCTGGCGCGTTACTTTCGTGCAGCATTGCAGCTACAATAAATTCCGTACAGCATTCAATACAATCATAATATCCGTACATAGCTGTAGAAATTTCAGCAGCAGAAGAATTCATAGAACACATTCCAGCAGTTCTCAAAGAAGTTCATCGTCGACTGACTTTGTGAAATACGATAAGGGCATTTCTTCAAGCGTTTCAAGGATGAGCCGTTGCTTCATTAATCTGCAAAAGTGGAGTAAATTTAGCAAAATCTGCTTGCCTTGCACTTATGCTACAATATTCGGGATATTTCTCTACAGCGGCGCGCGTTTTGAATCAACAGTTGATCTTTCCAAATAGAACCAAGTTCTGAATGTTTTTCTGAAATTCTGAAAAGCCCATTTTGCTCATTTTAGGGAGAGAATGAAAATTCAGATTCATTGATGCATCAAGGGAATGCAATGTATCTTGGTACGTGAACCCCTTTCTGATATCCATGAATCTGATGGATAATATTCATTGCACAGGAGTCATGAAAAATGATCACCTTCAGTTACTGGACGACACCGGGAATGCAGGCCCAATTTTGTTGAGTTTATTGCGAAGGAATCCGGTTTTTATGATAAACAATATGAACCTGTAAGGGACCATCTGCAGGTGATCAGCGGAAAATCAAAGCATTTTCACGGGAAGTGCAATCTATTGGACATGCTTAACAAAATCTGTGAACTGAAAACTTCTACCGACCTCTCCGTTACTTCAGACCAGCAATTCCTGCCAAAATATCCCTATATTTTTTTTCAAATGACTCATTTCTTGAGAAAACCTACCATGCAGGCAAAACTTATCAAAGAATGTCGAAGTCGTCGGAGACTATTTGCACTTTTCAAACGTGGACCTCTAATGTCAGATGAAATTCGGTCTCAGGGTTATTTATCCTTAGGAAGATGCTGCGTTGAGACTCTCATAAGCCGCACTTACGAGATTGATCTTCCTAGAATGCCCAGATATCTCGAAACGATTCTCGCATGGAACACAGTACTACAGTTATTTCTCCTGAGCAGCCCTCTGAATGACAAAAAAGAGGTGATGAAATGTTCGTAGTTCGAATCCTCGTGGTGACAATATTTTTTGCATTTTCGTCTGGCGCTTGCACGATATCGCAAAATGGTACCCGCGGCTAGTGTTCAATCTTATATTACAATCAGGACAAGTAGTATCCCATAGAAGTATTTTTTTACCAGAAAATGGTGCCAGGAGGTGTGTGGCTCGAGCTTTTTGATCCCCTTTTCGAGCACTCAGGGGGCCGCTCATGACAAATGTTTTACAATACTGACATCCATGCACGCTCCCCTATATCATGCAAAAACACCTGGAGAAATCTGGACATTTCCTGAAAGACCTCTCTGGTTGATGGAGTGCGACAGAATCGGTAAAGCGATTCAGTCAAACTTCTTCAGTCTAGTCTCGAATTCTTCGCTGGAGGATTTTTCCGTGATAAGCATATTGTCCTTTGGCGGACGTGTTGCCAATTCACTAATCACTAAATTTTTTGCCGAGTCAGCGCACTATTTGATGTAAGAGGCTTTTTTGCGGAAGCCTGTTGTACATAACTACGTGAACTGGATTCAGAACAACAAGATGTCGTGGAACACCACGTATACACTCGAGCATTTCGGTTAGTCATCGTTCAAAAGAAAATCTAGTAAAAAAAAGTAATTTGACCAAAGGGAATTACTTTTTCCTCCGAGGTCCTCTTATGAATGAAAGCACAAGTATTTCTGGAAATTCAAACCCAGCCGATGTGGTGGAAGTAAATCTGTGAGGCGTTCTTATTGGAGCAAGTCAATGTTTCGGAGGATATTTGTGGGATCAGGATTGGCATCACTTGACAAACGTTCTCGTTGCAATGTGGTTCAGCTTCTGTGCCATAAATTCAGGCTTTATTTACATTACTGCTGTTCCTATGTATTGGCTCGCTCACACATTGTACGTCAAAATGAGGGAGCGAATTCTCGTCTAGCCAGATTCCTTCCATAGTTATTCTACCGAAATACCTATCGCTTACTTGGAGATGCTTTCTGGTGCTTCCGTTTCATTTTGAACAGCTTCACTCCACTTCACCCTTTGTATAGCTCTTCTCTCCATATTTGTACTCGAAAACCTCATAGCTCACTTTTTTGTCCGAAAATATAGCGGTCAAAGAAATAACAGTTGCAAGCGATGGTTTAAAAGTACACTGGCCACAAGGTAGGGCATCTTTTTTTGAGCTCAACTGCAAGCTTTTGTGGTCTGCGAATAATGATCGGAGAGAGATAGATAGAAACGCCATCGAAATAACAGAGAACATCGGAACTCCAAGGGATCGCAATGTTTCTCATGTATTTACAATAAACTCTGAACTTAGGGAAGCACAAAAGAAATAATGCTTAAACATAATTGTACAGAATTCCTAACATTTGAACATATTTATAGCTCGCAACTCTTAGCTTGCCGATTTCTTGCTTGGCTGCTCAATCCGCTTGTTCACTCTTCAATCGTTCACCTTTTTGTATAGAGGTGTAGGAAGCTAGATCGATTTGCTGTGATTGATAGTATCAAGAATGACGCTTTGCGCTGTTATTTGTGTACTAAACGCTTCGCTGTTGGGGTCAATCATATCATTGCTGAAGAAGGTCGAATGGGGAAATCCGGAGGGGCCACTCCTTAGTATCTTATCCCTAGCCCTAGTGAGCACTCCTTTGAGCTATCTAAGACTAAGGATAAGATAATATTTGGACGACTCATTTGAAGCGCACTTTTGATAAGGACCGGTTGGTTGCATTATTCCACATCTCCAGCCAACATCCTGCCCAATTTTTGGCACCTCTTCATTCACCTTGGAGCCGTAGACCAAGGTCAAACACTCTCTTTTCCTGGTTCGGAACAGTTTCCTTGGACCATCCCCGGCCAAACTATGCAAGGCCCTGGATTACTCTCACGCTACACCAGTACTTATCAGAAATACACTTTAAATGATCCATTACGCGGCATCAGCGCTCTCGTTCTTATCTTGAGTATTAGGGAGCAGAACGGAGTGGCTCCCTCCAACTGTATTTTCACCGGTCGAATTGGACGCGTCTTATGGACCTGTTGATGTTTCCATTAGGCAGTTTATCCTAATACATGGATGCATTGTGCGTGGCAGTTGTTTACCTTGTTTGCCATTGTTGTTCCAAAGTTGCCAATATACGCCTTCGGATAATAAATGCATCGCATATGTGGGATTGTATCACCAGGACCCAAATTATTGAGAAGTTGGAATAAAAAGTAGATAAAAGGAACACAAGCAAGCCTCCGTGGGTCAGAGCCTTGCTTCACTACTGTAATTTCCGTTCCACTGTCCCGAGGCTATCCATCAAAACTGGTGGACGAAGACTAGAAGGTAAATGATCAGTAGTGTTTCTTATTGAGTGGTGAAACATAGTTTATAGTTGGAATTGGTCGGCTCTTCATAAATTCGAAGTTTTTCTGCAAATCTCCGTAATAGTTTATAGTTGGAATTGGTCGGCTCTTCATAAATTCGAAGTTTTCTGCTAATCTCCGTAATTTTCTCCGACCCTGAATATCAATGGGCGTCCTACAGGTGTGATTTGGGTTGAGTATTACTTGCCGAACATGCTTCGAAAGGGTAATAGAACAAGTTCATAAGTACTGGATATGCGTGTAGATGTGTAACCAGACAAGCAGTTATGCATCTGACTTCAGCTGTGGGTTGAAACCAGGATCAACCGTCCGTTCGCACTATTTGGAAGAGGGAGTCGCGTTTGTAATTTCGGGGAGGGCGGTCACATTTTGGGGTTGAGTGAAGTTATAGTGGGAACGGAGGTTGATGGGGGGTCGGTGAAGGGATTTGTTTTTGACAGGTCTTTTGGAAAAAAATTTGGAAGTGAAGGAAGTAAGAATTAGGCAAAGTTGGTGGATTTGCCGCTTCGTGATACTTATTATCCCACCCGCTCCCTCCCCCTCCCCTCCCCCCACGATCGACGGCTGTTTTGAAGGAAAAAGTGGACGGAGTGGAGCTGTATGGATCGGTCTCAGATCCGAAAAGTAAAGACACAGCCTTAATGGTGAGCATGGTGGTCGGAGAACGGGAAGGGGGATCTTATTGAGGGGAGCCTTCTAAAAAGGTGAGGGATTGCATCAAGACCCTCCTAAAGGAGGGGAGGGAGAGCTTGCTAAATTTTCGCAAATGCGCAAGCGACGGTTGACCTTCCTTGGAGATCTGCAAGTGCTCACTGCCAGGCCAATTTCCTTACACGTCTTGGCACTCTTATTCTGGAAAGCCTGAGACCAGCCTCGCTTCGGGGATGACAAAGTTGTAATCATGACGAATTTTGTGCGGTACTTTCATCTTTTTTCCCATAAAGCTCATCTTTTTTAGCGAAGTTGCTTTTTGCTGCAGTTTGGCCTCCCAGTTAGACTACTTTGTTATTTTATTCAACTAAAACGTTGCTACTATGTAAGAATATGTGACAAGGAAAACCGGAGAATGAGCGCTTTTATATTCCTTGTGTCTGCATATGCAAACACGTCTCTCAAAAAATTTCCTTTCTAGACAAACAGTTTTTGGCAAATTCTGGTGATGCTTTAGAGAATAAGATCAGGATCATTAGATGCACTTTCTCCCACGTTAGCGCTGATGTGGACGCCCATCTGAATCTTTGGATACTTTTTTGATTTTCTGGTGCTGTCACACAATAATTCCCATGCGCTCTAGTTTTTTCGCCATGGAGAAGCCCAGGCCCTTAACACATGGTCAAACATCACTCCTCCAGTCATCTGGTCGAATGACTTTGGAGTGGTTCCAGGGAAGCAATATCCGTTTTTTCGGTCCCATCAATTTCCCCTGTGGTCCGGGTGGTTTACTCCTCACTTTCGTTCTGCTAACTCATCATCTTCTACCCCCAAGAGTCAGCAGCTATTTCGGAAGCCAAAGAAACTTCAAGAGATATTCAACACTTGTCGAAGCGATGCAGTCTACTCTACTCAAGACGATCCATTTGAAGCATATGTCGAAGTACGGTACATTTCTTGAATTAAATCCTTTTTTAGCATGTTTGAGAAAATTCTTCCAGTTCTTAGAAGAAAATGGTTAAAAAATTTTATGTTGTTATAATACTACCTCGTGCAAGTAAACATTTACCAGGTGGTCACAATTTACGGTAAGAAGATAAAGTGATCACGAAAAATCTGTATCGCTACAGAAAGACAATCTGAAACTACAACTGCATTATTTGAAGGTCAATAAACAAAGAAGAAGGCTGTTTTCTAAATTGGCCGACATTTGCAATGACAAAGGAGCAGAATATCCCTTGCAACCTAGTCACAGCGGCGTGTTGGTGCTAAAGAGCGAATTCATCCCAGATTCCACGACAGTTAGAATTTAAGCTTTCAGCTCTTATAGGGGTGGATGCGATAAAGGGTGGATGCGGCATGGAAGTAAATGCATTACTGGAAGCAGTGGTCAGGGCCCAGAGGATGCGATATGTGATCTTTTTGTGGCCTCAGGTGCGCTAGTTGCAGAACGCTGGGCTTGCCAATCCTCCCTGAGCTCCGCCTCCGCCTGAGATCCGCCTATCAGTAGTTGCCAGCAGCAACGTTGTTCGATTATCATTTTGAAAGGGTATCTCACTTCGAGCGGCCGTATCACATAACTTTTGTGTGGAAAGCGTTATCACAGAGCATGGCGTTTGTTGGCCTGATGATGGCTATCAGGTTATCACGTGAAAACTACTCCTCACTAGGTTGCTAGATCGTCCTATGTCGATGGTCAACGGGCAGGGAAACAGGCCTTATTTGGCGTGTTCTAGACAGGTTTTTTTCGCTTTATCCTCTACAAATGCTTAAGTCAGCATCCCCACTTTTGCTGTAGATCCAATTAATCTCATCGTAATCTCTCGCTTTAAACAACTTTGCATGCAGCAATCTCTGTTACCGTAATTATGGCCACCCTCAGAGACAGAGGTCGCGGGCTCCCCCACGTTCTGCACGATCATGGCGAACCTGCGGCGGACGCGGCCGAGCGGTCTTCAGACTTGCCTGAGTATTCGACGCTACATTACGTATCGTCTTACCTGAGTATTCGACGCGCGCACATCGGCAAGACGATACGTAGCGATACGATACATAGCGTCGAATACTCAGGCAAGTCTGGCGACCGCTCGGTCACGTTCGCAGCAGGTTCGCGGCGATCCCGCCCAAATTCGTGCAGAACTGGGGAAGCCGAGGTCGCGCTAAGGAAGCCGATAGGGGCCCCTTCTTCAGATCTGATTTCCGTGTTATCTAAGAATTTGCCTGAAGACGGTTCAGAAAAGTAAGAAGCAGCGCGTTAGTGTCGGTGGTGTGTAACTATAGAGGTGAGCAAACCATCCCTTTTGGTGTTTCTGCTGGGGCCGTATGCTAAATATTGGGAAGTGGATGCGATCCTCGAGGTCGATGGACTACTTGAACTTGGTCGGTACGGCGGGAAAGTGATGACACAAGTTGAGTGGTGCAGCAACATCCAAGCTCCTGCAAAAGGGATGGTTTGCTTACCTCAGGACTAAGCTTTGGAGAGAGGACGAGTCTCGCAGGACCGTCCTCTCTCTAAGGCTTAATCCTGAGGTAAGCATCAAATTAAGGCGGTTTGAAGGACCAAGTTGAAGCAGTCTGTCGACCCTCGGGGACCCCATCTCCTCTCCAACACTCAGCATACGGCCCCAGCAGAAACACCAATAGGGCTGTTTGCTTACCTCTGCAACCATATAGGTCGTTGTGCATTCACTTGTCTCTGTAATGTTGAATAAAAATCAAATCACGGCCAGTATCTCTCGAAGGTTAATGAACGCTAGGCACTTTTCAATGTCTATGCCAGCATTTCACATAGCAGTTATTCGTATTAATAATTTGCTCCCGGATAAGGGTTTCTTCTCTGAACAACACGTCAACTTTGTTGTTTCCACAATTCCCATGTGCTTCCATCCAATACTCAGTCGTGAGGTAAGTGAACCAGCCCGTTTGGCGTTTCTGCTGGAGCCGTATACTTAATGTTGGGGAAGGGAGGGGTTCCCGACGGTCGACGAACTACTTCAACTCTATCCATTAAACCGTCTCAACTTGGTGCTTACCCTAGGACTAAGCCTTGGAGAGAAGAAGGACCTGCAAGACCCGTCCCCCCTCCAAGGCTCAGTCCTAAGGTAGGCAAACCAGCGCTTCTGGCGGAACTGCTGACTTAGTTGCACCACTTCTGTCATCGCTCTCCTATCGTACCGACCAAGTTCAAGTAATCCGATGACCTCGGGATCCCATCCCCCCCCAACATACAGCATAGAGCCCCAGCAGAAACGCCAAACGGGCTGTTTGCTTGATCCCTCAGTCGCAGACCTCAGAAGTAAGCGAAAAAAAAAAGCTACGAAAACTTCACAAGTGCACTAGGCGTTCAATTAATGCACTCTAGGCAACACTCGATCTTTTTCGCCAACATTTTTTCCGTTTTCCCACCCTTTCTTTCCCATGGCATTGATTTACATTCTCTTTTGAGGTCACGTTAAGCAGCCATTCGAGCCTAGTTTTGAAGATGTGGTAGACTTCTGCTATTCTGACTACAATAACCCACTTCGATTATTTCGTCAAAGAGGACATAGTTGAAAACTTTCATGTTTCTTCACCTGTCATCCGAAACAGGAAGGGCCTTATTTAGGGCGTATCCGTAGTTCCATTTACTTTTTTCCAATCTGCTGCTCAACTGTAGAACTTCTTCACTTCATTCTATACGAACTCATGTTTGGACGAAAACAAGGCCCATTTTTGGTGAGCGGTCCCGTGAAAGCCGGGAAGTGATGAAGATTTGATTCAAGTCTCATTTACCCGTGGTGGCGAAATTGATGCATTTTGAGATAGAGTATACAAAATTCCTTCAAATAGCGCATGCGCCTACAGTAGGTGTCATATAAGTTACCAGGACCGAGTAATCTCCGCTAGAAGATCTATACTTTACTCCATCTAAAATACTCACTCCAAGCAATCGATCCCTTTTTGACCTCTGGGGGACCGTTCAACGAAATGGACCAGTCTTGTAGTCCACGTTAGAATCACTACAACATGCAAAAACTGACTGTTTGGAAGCGCGCTCCACACCCTGGAAGACCTTAATTGCAAGTGTGCCTGTCTCGTGTTTTGCCTGCCTTGAAATTTTTGTACTGCACCAACCTACTTCTTGATAACTTGTGATGTTTTCCAATAATTGCTCCCTAAAGAGTGGCTATGTCCAGCACAATCTATGAAGAGTAGGTAAGAACAATGTTCAGGGGTGGCCAAAATAAAAGAGACTCTAGCTCTTGCTCGGAATGGCACTAATGACACCTTGCTGAATTCAAACCGAATGT
>KZ346225.1:4556-22097 GCA_002352805.1 Teladorsagia circumcincta | reverse complement strand
CTCAGAGGATTGATACAATTATTCAGAAGAGAATGGCTCACAACGGTGAGTCAACGTGAGTCACATCGTTTTCGATTTCAGGATCTGTCGTCACGGTTTCCAGAAAACCTTGAGAAGCATTCATTATTTGAGAAGGTTATCATCTCTTCCTATGCTGTTTTCTACTGGAGCGACCCGAAGGATTCAACTGATTAAATGCAAAAATCTCTGCGCGAGCTCGAGGTGCGCCGCATCTCTCTTACGGATTGGGATAATGAGGAAATTTGCGAACTAAACTTCTTTGCGACAGCCAAAGTCGGACGCAGTTCTTGTCAAAAGTGAGAGCAAGTCTCCGAGATAGCGTTTAGCTCACAACAGACTTTCTTTCGAAGGTCTGGTAGTTTGTGACGGAGTAACATCCGAAAGAGCAGCTCCATTGCAGTTCATTTTCCACAAATGTTAAAACTAACTCGAAGGCCTTGCAAACGACGTTAATAAGGTACGCTATGCTGTTCTGGAATTGCGGGCCTTTTGCTCAACGATCGTTTGCTCTTCAGTGAACCTGAACTCTCTGATACGCGTTCAAATCCACCAAAGCTATCCTGAGCGCTCACTCCCCGGGCCACTGGAGCAGGGAAATGTGACCTTCTTCTTCTCAAGCCCTTAACCCGATGAACACCTCTATGTGAGGATATTATAGAGGAAGAACTCATAAGGCTTTACCAGCTCGGTGGGTGCTCTGAAGTTAGCGCTTCAGAAGTGGTGGGACGACAACGCCGTTGGCTACCTGCGGCGCAGGGCTGATTTTGTCGTTGGACGCCAGAAGGCCTTTCTCAAAAGAGAGTGGTCGAATTCAAAGTACCTTCTGCATAAGTAGTCAAATAGCTTAGCTCTATCTTTGTGTGAAGTCGGTTTTCTGACCGAGTCTCTTTCACGGCTATTACACACAAAAACAACGCGTCCTATACTTTTCAGCCACCCTGTATATCCGTAGCTCAGCGTGTATGCGGTACCTCTTGCGTCTCTAAACTTGGGTAATTCAACTCGAGCAGAAATTTCAAAATTTAGCTTGTCGCAGTGATCGCAGGTCGCAGTGAAAGACCTTTCGCTATCCTGAAATAATAGGGATTTCACCCCTCCAAGCTAATAGAGTACAAGATGACCTTCTTGCGGAGCTAATCATCAGCAAATGAGGTTAGAATAATTGAGTACTTTTGCTGAATAACTTTTTGAATTTTGGCGCCCATAATTTTGGGACACCCTGTATGTGTACATAACTAAGCAGCATGTTCTGTCGCGTGCAGTTGCGTCGCAGTATCAAAGCTATACAATCTTTTACTTCCTGACACAGCTCAAATTATCGGGGTGTTTTTCGTTTTCAAATTCCGCTGTGAAATGAAAGACGGACAGCTCCATATCGTCCTATCATTGTGCCGCGAGTGCAAATACATATGCACCTCTTATGTAAGTGTAGATCCTCTCTCAACTATTTTCTGACCAATTCTGAGAAAAGCGTTCGCTTTCTCTCTATATCCGTAGCTCAGCGTGTATGCGGTACCTCTTGCGTCTCTAAACTTGGGTAATTCAACTCGAGCAGAAATTTCAAAATTTAGCTTCGTACTTCCCCCCCTCCCCCTCCCCCACTAGCATTTGGGTTCCACCACTTCGGTAATCTCTATCCACTTTTTACCGCCTACGAATTGCCTTAAAACTCTGTCAAAATTGTATGTCGCAAACTACGCTCAGCCCTGCTATTGCCGAATTATTGGCACCGCTGCCAACTTGTGAAATTCATAAATCATAAATCCAACTTTCCATGGAACTTCGAATTCAAACCGAGATATTTCGAAAGAGCTTCCGAGGCTGTTTACAAATATGGAAACCAAAACTGCAAAATGAACCTGACAAGGAAGTTGTGAGCAGTTAAAGTTGTCGAGGTAAAGCGTCACACATGAAGCTTCTTGGGGTCAAGGCTTTCAAAGTTGCGGTGGTGTAGTAGTAATGCTCTCAAAAACTGCACTACGATGGGAAGAGAACTTGTGACCTACTGGCTGGACAGCGAGAGTACTACGAGGGTACTACCACTACTCCACGGCAATTTTGAACGCCCGGACGCTAGCACGGTCCAGTTCATCACCTCCAGCCAACTTTGACTGCTCACATCTTCCTTGGCAGGCTCATTTTGCAGTTTTAGTTTACATGGTAGTGATCAGTGTTTGAAGCCCTACCAACTTATTTGGGTTCTCGACTCAAACTTCCATGTGAAGTTAAATGCCATCCCTGATTAGAGAACGATTCGCCCACCACACATTAGAAGGATTTCCTAATCCGATCCAACACCCGATGCGCACACTTAACTATTTTTTTTCTCACAAGAATGCTGGGTTGTGAACAAAACTTTCGTCCCAGGCGAGACTAGAACCCGCACTTCTCGCTTTCCGGGCAAGTGCGCTACCAGTTACGCTACCGGGGCCCCATTTCATCCCAACTCAGCTTTTCATGGTATACGTACCATAGCTTTCAACACTCACACGTATAACGTGTTGAGCCGGTTAGTCGATATCGGCAGTGAAACGCGAGGCTGAAAGCTTTAGCAGTTGATTTTGACTTGTTTTTGATTGTTAACTGCTGTTTTCGGCCGCAGTTCGCCTTGCAAATGTTTCACAAAAATGCTGGGTTGTGAACAAAACTTTCGCCCCAGGCGGGACTAGAACCCGCACCTCTCGCTTTCCGGGCAAGTGCGCTACCATTTATTTTTTTCTGTCTTCGGATCGTTTTTCTTTTGAATCAAAAATTTTTGTCGGCGGCCTGCTCATTTCGTTGCATGCCCCGTCCCCAGTGAGCGTGGTTGCGCCATCTGATTCACGCTCCGGAGTTCGCGTGGAGTAGAGACTCTCTACTCCACGTCCCAAATATGGCCCAGTATTATAAGGATAGTTCAGATAAGTACGTGACAAACAACAAGTTACAAGGTGAATAACAAGTTCTACGATCGGAAAACGCATATACGACAGCGGTAGAATAGCCTTAGTGAAGTAACTGAATCGTGAATGTCTTTGAATTCAGGTCACGCTAGCCGAGCAGTTTCCACTGTCGCAATATGCTCCCACAGCAAACGGTGTCTGCTGTCCAAGTCGAGGTTTGAGCGATCGCAAGCATGCACACTTTTCAAATTATCACTCTTCTTCCAGCTCTTGCTTGCACACAACCTCAAGTCACTGGACCAAACCCGACGGAACCCCGATGGTGGTACAATTCTGTCACAGGTATCATTTTATATAGTTCTGGTAATCACAAATGAAGCGAAATGTTTGTTAAGGAACATGCCAGCAGTTCATGTGGGATCCGCACGCCTCAGAGGCTCAGTATCACTCGGCAAACAACTTCAGGACCATTCAGCACTGCGAGTCGTACTGCAGAGACAGTGAGTGATCAGGTACCATTCTCCGCCTCGTGCGATCGAGTGTAGACCATTTCAGCGTGCTCTAGAGGCTCTCCACAGTATTCGGGTGAATCAGTAGTGAACGTGGAACGACCTATAACTTCATGTGCTTCGTCAGCGAGTTGTGGCAACGATTTCCAATGTGCTTCGGTTGGCAGTCAGCACCTCTGCTGTCCGACTCCAGGTATATACTTGCATATTCTTCTCTGAGCATTCACGTAGTAGGTTAAGAGAGGAACCATTTTTCTCCAGCCTCCATCTGCTCATCAAAAGGTGGACGCCCAAACGACATAACACCACGATCCAGCATTTTCCACGCAGGATTCCTCGTCACGACGGGACGCGAAACAATCAGGTATTCATCCGAGTGCAATTTGTGTGCATCGTATTCCTCGAAAGAAGGTTGTATATGCCCCCAAAAATGGTTCGTGTCAGCGGGAAATCTTGGAAGACAAAGAGGATAAAGCATTTGGTATTGATTGATCTCATTTTGGAAAGCGCCGCGCATTCAACTTCGATTCATAATCGTTGTAGCATTGTGAATGCGATTTGACTTGTTGAACTGGGGGTGCCAGACGAGTACGAGTTATTGTTTTTTTCCGTCCAGGCCAGTCTGATCTCATTAACACCTTGACGACAGCGTGATGCGGTAACGCGTCCCACTTTGCACACCTCGTGGGACATTGTGACGCGGTAACGCGTCCCACCCTAGCCATCCCTTTTTCTAGCGCCCGCACGACTTCTTTCTAAGTTCTTTGCACTCATTCTATAGATTATATAGTAATGTAACTACGAATGCTGTGGTCCATGGATTGGTTAGATAAGCTTTAGTTTAGCAAAGGTTTTCTGTTTTTCATGTACATAATTCTCAGTTATTCTTCCAACTTCGACTTTTATTCTTGAATAAGCTAGATAGTGTGGACGCGCAGGTTTTAGTTCCCACGCAATTAGGGCTTTCCCTCCGCTATCTTGGACTGACTTTGGTGCTCTTGGCTCACGGATTCTTCTTCTGCGACAACGTTACCACTGTCTCTAAAATCGGAAATTCGAAAGGCTCACTTATTCTTCGTGGTGCGTCACCATCTGATCCCTACTCCCAGCTACCGTTGTATCTTAATTCGTCTTGATTCCTTGTATTCCGAGTTAGGTTCCAAAAAACGCACCTCGTGGGACAGCGGGACGCGGTAACGCGTCACGGAAATCGAGGCCGACGAGTAGCCAATGTCCCACGAGGTGAAAAAAGGCAAAACGTGCGCTGTCGTCAACGTGTTAAGCGACCCCATACCGATAAAGGGCGTGGTCAGGAAACGGAGTGACACCCCAAATGTTCCGGATCGTGCACCATTACACCGCTTTCGCCCTCTAGGCCTATAAATGCCAATTTTTGAAAAGGCCTCTTTCATGTAAAACGTGAGAAACAACTATAGAGGGCTCAGTGCGGAGTCCAGCAAGAGTTGATTGCTGGTAACAACGAATCCATGCAGCGCAGTTCAAACGCTCAGTTAGTATCGATTTCACAAGCTAGCGGAATGTCATAATTCCTCACAGGACCAGTAAGTAGGGTGAATAATGGTCGATGGGTTCCACGACAATGACTCTCCACTGCGCGAGAGTACTGTCGAGAGTGAATGTACGCGCGGAGGGTACAGACGGCTCGCGGGTGCGATAGAGCGAAAATCCTCGACGAGCTGTAGCCATTTCGTCGTCCGATTTTCACTCTGCCAGTGAGCCTATAAGAAAGGGCGAGTGAACAAGTCGACCAATATTGGTGCGCCAGTGGCTGATTCAAACTTTCGTTCGTTCACAGTTTGCTGTCGAATCCTTCACCTCCAGTGATTTTTTCGGAGTTATCACTCGAACACGTGCAAGATCGAATGTTTTAATCGATTTTTGAGGGCAATTTGCTGGGTATCCGACAAGAGGCCTACCGCGCGGCGAGAAAGCGGAGACGCAAACAAGTCAGCGGACGAGTCGCATCGCGTATTGTGCGATGTGGGACGTTCTAGAGTTCATTTTATCTAACTTGACTTGCTAAATCGATACAGTGCGCGCTGCGGCTCGTCCGCCGACCCGCCTGCGTCCTTCTTGCAGTGCGACAGTCCTCCTGTTGGGTACCCCAATCCACTCTTTTTAGCCATATGTGGTTCATGTCAACATTAGCACTTCCTACTGCGTAACCAGCTCGGACTAACGTTTCCCAGCTGTTCTCTTTCACGAAGCCTGGGAGTGCTTTTGAGCACTTTTTGGCAACCGAAGGATTTATTCCATTTGAGCTTCATTTTGTAACCCAAAGGGGCCAAACAGGAAGAACTGCGATGGGGTCCGTTCCAAAAGTGCGCAGTTTCGACTATGCGACTTTTGAAGCAGCATTCATAAGTACAAATTAGCAACAAGAAACTAGGAGAACAAATCTCGTAATATTTCAGGTTCTATTACGACACCACGAGTGGTCGTTGCCAGGATTTCGTCTACCGCGGCGCAGGCGGAAATTTCAACAACTTCCTGTCACGGCATGAATGCGAACTTTACTGCGCAAGATGTGAGTGCCAACCGCAGTCAACTGTGCATTGCGAAGTTCTCAATGAGGAGGGGTTGGTCGTACAAAGGAGACGTGTTTGAGGGGGAGAGGTTGGGCGACGATATTGAGGAAACCTCGAAAAAGAACCAAGAAGTTGGAAAAGACTGAGTTGGGCTGTGTCGGCTGTTCTCGGAATTAAATACTGTGGAAGCAGCAGTGATGGTGAAGGTGGCGATTGGCTCTGTAAGGGGGTGAGGGGTCGTATCGTAATCCTCAAAGAGGGAGTGAGTCTTAAAATTATTGAAATCGACGCAAGGATGATCCTTGTGCCAACGCTGAACGAGGCGTCCACGTAAGCTGCTCTTTCCCTTTCCCCTTTTTTCCCTGCTCCCAGACGTCTCTAATATTGAATTTTTGCATTTGTCGCGGATACATAATAGGTGTAAGAAATTGGAATTGATGGACGAATCTATATCTTTGGTCATATCTCATGTCACACTGTTGCTTAGTGCAACCATTGTGTGTAGGTGCATCTGCCCTCAGTTACAGGGCCGTTGATTGAAGAATCTCAGATAGCGGGATAGAGTGGGACGTATACACGTCCGATAGAGAAAATGGAACGAGGGATCGAGGGCGGTAATGGTATGAAATTTCGCGGAGTAAGGCTCACCCACCATGTGTTAACATCACCGAACGTATAGTGAATTTGTTGGGCATCTCAAAGGACGAATTCACGCAGGAAGGGAACCCATTTCAAATTAACTTAGCAATGATGAGTTTTACACTAATGATGGGCAGATTCCGATTGTTTCAGTGCAGTGTGAGCGAGGATCACCGCTTCGAATTGGAGAGGAGTCGCAACGCTGTCAGGCCAACAATCAGTGCCCGTTGTCGCATGAGTGTCGAGTCGATCAAGGAGTCTGCTGTCCCAGGAAACGTTAGCACATTTTTAGTTTCAAATTTGGGTTTCCCCAAAATGAATTTCCAAAAATTACAGAGACAATTTGTGCTCAACCATTGAGAGTTGGAGATTGCACAGAGAATGTGAAACGCTACTGGTATAACGCTAAGGCGAGACAATGTCAGATGTTCGAGTACACAGGTGAGTAAGCAGACCAATACATTATTAGAGTACTACTTCTTCTTCTTCTCCCTATCGCAGGGTTAATAACGGTCGAGAAATTCCTCCGCCATGGCTCTCTACTGTGCGAGAGTAGTATTGAGAGTGAATGTACGCGCGGCGAACTCAGACGGCTCGCGGGTGACGAGGGTGAATATCCTCGCGGGAGAGCATGACCGAAAGGCGAAAAACCTCGACGGGCCGTTGCGATTTCTTCGACCGATTGCCACCCTGCCCTAGCGAGAGTTTCGCACTGTCGCAGGATCCGATGTAGCTTTTTCATCCTTCCTTTACTTTTCTACTGGTATTCGTCACACGATTGTGGACGCCTTTGAGTGTATTGAGATGAATAAGTAGTGTGTAATTTGACATTCGGGTGGTGAGAGTACAGAGTAGAGCTGACCTCAAAGGCATTGATCGCAATTAGTCTTCAGAGTCGTTTGAGTGAAGTAGCAGGATCGCAGAAGTGACACTATCTCTGTGGTTGCGGAGTGTGCCTTTGAGAGAAGCGGAAATGTCATTACCTATTTTCCAATATATTCGTTTGTTCGGTCTGAGCAGCCACAATCAGATGTTTCGCTTGAGCTTACCTTTCTAACGTTATCCATGGGCGTCCATCGTTTACCATAATAACTCTCCCGGTGACGAATGTGGTATTAGAGGCTTTGCGAGCATAGGGCCCTATCCTTCCTCATTGACACACAAGCGGCAAGTACCCGGCCGCCCACAGTTGCACCCATGCATAATTTATGCACTGATGTCTGCGTCTTCCCCGTCCCCGTGCTCTAGCGCCTTCGAGTTTGGTCTCTCGTCTCAATGTCCTTCAGGTTGGATTGTTTACTCCGTAGATGCACCCAGGCTCCACAAAAGGAGACCTTATTTTCATTTTCTTCAGTTCTTCACAACTCTGTTTTCACTTCCACGTACAACCACTGCACCTACTTCCTCAGCAACTTGGTTGCTCACAGGGTCAACCCTCCATTCTCGCCGTTCGAACGAGGAGGTCGCGTTTGTAGTTTCAGGAAGCAGGCGCCGCATTTTGGGTTTGAGCAAGGTTGTCAGGGAAGGAAGTATGATGAAGGTCCTTGTAGAGGGTTACGTTTGGACGGGTTCTCTGACGAACTAGGTGAAAGTTTTACGAAGGTAGGGCTATGTCGACTGATCTCAGAATCAAGTACTATACAGGGTGGGCCAAAATTATGGTAACCCAGACTTTGTAATAATAAAAAAGAATGCAAGCCTAATGAAACAAATTGACATCAAAAAAGTGTTAGAGAATATTATCGCAAAGCAAAGCTAAATTGGGTTTGAAATCTGTTCACTGTTGTACTAATACAAGCCTTCAGATGAAGTGGCACAGTGGCACGCAGGTGTGATGCGTCAAAATAATTTCAAGTTTTTTGTTGTGCTCTCTTTGGGAAGAAAGGCCTCACTGGAGTATCAATTTGCTCTTGCCTCCTGGTTTTTCATGCAGGAAATCCAGCTGAATTTGGTGGGGTGATCTTAGGTAACAGTTGTTAGAAGATTATCGACGCGGAAAATCTCTCTTTGCAGGATTTTTGCTTTATGAATAGGTGCCTAGTTCCACTAAGACGTTCAATGTAATCTACTTTAGTGGCTTCTTGTCCACGACAGACATAAGATGTCAACACTGTCCAGGTGGACTTTTGCATCACTTTTTTCAAGATGGCGATCCGAAGGTGGTAAGGAGTAGGATGAGTTTCTGCGCCTAGTATCTGTCTTGGTGACAATTGTAACCTTCGAATCCCCAAATTTTCTATCTCAGGTTAATCCTAATGTCTTGATGTTCTCAACCATGACCCGTAAGAGCTTCTTTGTTACCTTGAACTAACGCTAGATTCGACGTGCCAGAGCCCCTTCTCGGATCAGTTTGAGAGCTGGCATTCCGTCATGTGGTTGCTTCAATAATTCTGAGAACGCTGGGATATTTGGACTCGAAAGGAGGAGGACATTATGCTCTATCACATCTTGCCCAGAAAGGAGGAGGGAAAAGAGTTATGCGAGAAAAAAGTGAGTTCAACCGCGCGCGGTACCATAATTTTGGCCCACCCTGTAGAAACAGGTATGGTGGTAAGAGTGATGGTCGGAGAAGAGGAGGGAGGAGGGGGATCGTATTGGGGAAGCCTTCTAAGACTGATGGTGGTGGTGATGGGGTCGCATCGAGACCTCCTTGAGAGGGGCGCGTCGCAAAATTTTTTTTTAGAAAGTGAGAACGTGAGACACTGATTGCTCGTAGAATGTACTGTAGAAAAGTGGACAAGTTCTCCCATACTCAAAGATTCTTTTTTTTCTCTTCTTGCTGAGCAACTAGCATCAGTTTTTTTGCTTCTTTCTGAATCGCTAAGCCACAAATGACGATTTCAGGATGCCAAGGTAACGACAATAATTTCGAAACAGTTCTGGATTGCCAAAATTTCTGCAAAAATGCTATCCGTGAGTCAGTTTGGTTCTTCTTCTCGTTCTTATCCTGTTGAATTTGTTTGTATTACAGCCGAACCGAAGTGCATCCAGGGACAGGCGTACCGCAACCAGTTCGGCGATTTTACTACCTGTTCTGCCGGCTTCGGCTGTCCGTCTAATCACGAATGCTACTATGACGGGGAACAATGGGGATGCTGCCCTACTAAAGGTCAGAATTTACTGCACACATCGGTGTCGAACAGATTCAACCCGTCTTTTTCAGCGTTCACATGTTCACTGAATTCTGATTCGGGAGTGCAGTGTGGCGCTGGGTCGACATTTCGGTATTCCTACAATTCCCATACACAAAACTGCGAAACCTTCCAATACAATGGATGCGACGGAAATTCGAACAACTTCGCAAGTCGTGAGCAATGTGAGCAGCACTGCAGCGTCGGAGGTGAGCAGCATAACAATGCATATAAACAATGACTGTGATTTCCAGAATAATCAGGGGCACCCAACCACACCGGACTTTTAGCCGCGCTGATCTGGTCGATCAGGGTGAAAGGACGTCGCCAGTATTGAGCGGCACCTAGTTACGTAATCCCATGGCTATTAAGAAGCACTGTGCCAGTGCCCTTAAGTGGACCGCTATACTCACGCGTAGCTGTAAGTGGCGCCGCTAACACGCACACGATTTGAACCGAGTTCCTATTGACTTCTGCCGAGACAAACCAAACCTTTTTTGCTGTGGGGCAGTTAACTGGTCCGTCCGTATAACGAAGACTGACTTGGCATTCAAAAGCTCTCACGCTGTGCTATGAATCGCATCGAAATGCAACCGCGATCCTGAATGGGAGAAGCCCTGGCGCATTTAAAAAAAAATTGATTATACGCTTTGTCATTTTATTCGCTTCTTTTCTTACAGATCATTGTAGGCAATTTCAGGATGTCCATATGGTGGGACACCCCTTCGGGATCATTCGGGCATGGTCGCGGTCTGTTCTGGTCAAGAGGATTGTCCCAGCTCCCACGAATGCAGTCCTGTTGTTGTTGGACACAGTTCGATTAATCGATGCTGTCCTACTAGAGGTAAGTGGGTACTATGCACATCAGTACGTGTGCGCAAGCATGTCCCACTCGCTAGGCGTCCTCCCTATTACGTGGTCATGTTGCGCGACTACTTCATAGGCCGTCGCCGTGTACAGGGCTGCGCGCGGTGAGAAAAAAATGACGTGCGACCCATCTTCGCCTGCGGCGCGATTTTTTATCCCCATTACCATAACAGTGGTGCAATCACGTCGGAAGTAAGTGGTTTCTTCAATAAAATTGCGGGTGTCTAAGTTGGTGTGGATGATTAAAACCTTTACGTTCACCTGAAGCTTTTAGTCTAGAGTTGGAATAGAGCCGAACCCTCAAAGCATTGGCAAAAAAACACGACGGCAAAACTACAGGCATAGAATGTAGGTAAAAAGCCAGCTTGCCTGCAGGAACTTTTACGCTCACACTTTTTTGAAATGAATCGCTGCATTCGATTTGGCAGAAGAGTACTGGGTTGGAGGACAAAAGGCCACTTCGTCCATGACGTACATAACCGAATTTTCCGCTGTCGTAGTGTGTATCCCCCTCGTAAGCAGAGGACCTCCACTGTACAGAATATGAACTCATCGGCCGTCACCGTCAAACTCAACGAGACCTACCGTAATCGTGTAGCCAGCTTCTTCATATTTTCTCCAATCGTTAAAGCCACAAGTCAGGCTCGGTGGACCGAACCAAGCCCTTTTATCGTTTCTGTGCATGGCTACGCAACGACAAAGACGTTGCCATGCTCGGAATCGCGAACGGAGCCGTAATAAAGCCCCAGGGCATGTATTTCCCGCTCCCGCCGCCTATCCTTGCTCCCTCCGCCCACAATCCGAGATTGCATGGCTGGCATAACGTGTGAAATCAGCTAAAATGATTGCCGTATCAACCGAAGGAATAGCTGGCATATCCGTAAAACTCGTTTGGACGTGCTCCTGGCCTTCTTCACTGCCGGGGAGCGAGGCTTTCGTTTTCGGCCTTATCGACGATTTATTTTCGTTTTTTCTTCATTGTCGTTCCATTTCCCATCTCTATAGTCAGTTTCAGTCACCATAACGCCCAAACACGAGCCTGACTTTTGCCTTTAAGTGATGGATAGCTACCAAAAAACAGTAATTCCGACTAACACCACCTCTTTCGCCCATTGCTTCAGATAAGGTCGTAATGGTCGCCCACAATCCGTTCAGGACCTCATACACCATGTTCCCGAAAGAATATCTCTTGACGTCATCGACGTGGAAGGCTATTATGAAGATTTTTGACAGGCTGGAATGTGTTCTTCAATTTTCAATTGGGATCATTTAGTTTGAACTTAGCCAAGTGTCAATAATTCCGTTTTGAATGTGGGAGGGGGTGCCTTTTTCTGCCCTCCCATGTCGAGTACGGGAGAGTTGCCCCACCTTCATCCCTGTACATGGAGCGGTACTTGCATACCAGTTTAATTTGCACATCTCTAAAAGGCTTCCAGTATTATTGCAGCGACTAACACCTTATATTATAGCAGTGAGGTTGAACAAAGTATTATATATTATCTATTTTTAGCATACATGTGCGGTCTACCTCCTCAACAGGGAACGCAGTGCGGAGCGAATTTCGTGCCGCGGTACTACTTCAACATCGTCACCAGCAAATGCACACAGTTCCAGTTTGGAGGCTGTGACGGCAACTACAACAACTTCCTCACCACTCAGCAGTGTCGGAGCTTCTGCTACAGTAGCTGTAAGTTGAATGATTCAACCGAAGATTTGTAGCATTGGACCTAAAAAGAAACTTTTCTGTGCTCGCCTATGATGAGAGGCTACGAACACGCCATGAGCCCGAAAGTGTGTGATAGGTCGCAGAACTCATTGCTAATAAGTTTATTTAGAAAAAGTTGGAAGTACTAATAATGGTATGGGAAACTCCAGGAAAGAAAACATCCATCGACGAAACTGGACTCAAATTTTTTCGCAATATTCATGAAACACCACGTAGTGAATATTTTTATCAGTGCCCTTCGAGCCGGAAGCATTCGTGTCCCATATGTCCATCATTGTTCGCACCTGAGAGCTTGTCAGTAGAAGCTGCACCGTTGTAATTGCACCTCCCCACTTCAGCCTCGAAGCTCGCTTCTGAATGACCTAGTATTTCAGTCGAGAAACTTCGGAATAAGGGGAACAGGAAGCAGTGAACTTTCTAGGATTTTTGCGGTATTATATCCATTCAAAGCCACGGATCCTTATTAGGTGCAACGAGGCAGCCCTTCCCAGAGTGAGGAAGAGTGGCTCCCAAGCGCAGGAGGCGTGACACTGTTGCTGCTCAAAGGTGTGAGGCAACAACGGCAACGAAGGTCTTTCGGGGCATGCCGCGCTTCCTCAAAATACTTTTTTGCATTATGTCGAGACAAGTACATGAAACATAAACCTGTGTTTCATTTTTCCTGAGCGGCCTTCTGAACGCCAAGAAAAGGATGTCAAGGTGGTCCTTGGTTCGAATCCCCGGGGCGACAAACTTTTGCATTTTAGACTGGCGCTGGCGTGATGTCGCAAAATCATACCCATAGTCAGTAATGGATGCCATAGTACCATCTTGACCATCAATAACCTATATGAGACGATTTTCACCAAAACCTGATGTCAAAAAGGTGTGGCGCTTGGGCTAATGGGCACTCAGAGGGCCGCTCAGGAAAAATGAACTACAGTTCTGAAATCCATGCACGCACCCCTATATTATGTGAAAACCGTATGGAGAAAGCTGGGCATTTTTCCAAACACCTCCCTGGTAAGGCCGAGCCTGGTGTGCTGCCGTGCTGCCATCCTTATAAACTGCGGCATACGTCACGTCTGCGCCTTCTCGCTTGCGACATGCTCTTGAATGCTTTCCCTCTCCTCACAGCGCTGTGTCTCTCCACGTCATACCACGCTTGGCGTCACAAAAAAGCTTCAATGTTTTCTATGGCGCTCTTTCTTTTTTCTCCTCATTCACTTTCCTCATTGCACTTCCTATCTTATTTCCAGAAAAAACTACACACTTATTCACTTAATACTCATGCCTTCAATTAGTATTTAGAATGGGAGGCAAAGGGATACAATTCTAGCTCTTATCAGTCCTTATCACTTTCTGTCCCTCATCAGATATGTTCCATTCCCAACCCCTATATCATATCCTAAAATCGACTCTTGATGTCTGCTCCGACGCGTGCTGTGAATTTCGTGACAGACCCACGCACACACAGCACACACATACACACACAGCGGTCTATATATAGTAAGGATGGGATTCAAGGGGATCCTGCGCGACCGTCATTATCACCTATCAGGTAATGGAGCCTTTCAGAAAAAAAAACCTAGCGAAAAGCACTTTACTGCTGCCGTGACGGGTTCAGGATAAAGTGAATGGGGTGTACTACAGATCTCTCTCCCATACTTTTTAACCGCGATAATTTCAATTATTTTTACAGCATGTCCAGCAGGCAATGTTGCTTACGTCGACCCGAATTCGCAGATGCCAATCCATTGCAACGAGGCTCTCAGTAACAGTTGTCCGAACGGATACACCTGCACCTTCAACGCCCTCATTAATAGCCATGTTTGCTGTGGAGCATCTGATCAAGGTGAGCTTTCCCGGTGGGCAGTCATTGCTGGTTCATGACTGTAACTGATTTGCTTTCACCTAGGTGTGTGCCCCGAGCAGGAGAAGGCATTCATCAGCACAGCGGACATGTCGCCAAGAGAGTGCATAGTGAACGTAGATGCTTCCTGTCCTGCTAACTACCTGTGTCGCTTCAACATGCAAAGGAACAAGTACTACTGCTGTACCAGCATTACTGGAAGTGGGTTTTGAAGTGGCACTAGCATCAATACTGGAATAATTAATAGTTATCGTCTCCAGGGACGTGCCCTCCCGGTAAATTCCTGCACAAAGATCTTCACACATCCATGCCCACACGCTGTACTGTGGGACGAAGTGATCAGTGCCCGGACGGCTACTCCTGTCAGAGCTATCTACCAAATTCTTCACAGGGTTTCTGCTGTACCAGCAATGGTGAGTCAAACACATCGAGCGTTCTTGAGAATGGATTTATATGAGTGGTTCTACTTAGCTGTCTGTCCTGACGATGCCGAGTTTTACGTGGACGATCAGTCGCTACTGCCAAGGGCCTGTACAATGGGAACATTCGTCAGTTGTCCTCAGGGCTACAGTTGCAGGTTTGCCCTCCTTCTTGTTATGCCCTTCAGCGCCAAATATTGAATCTTTCAAGGTCGCTCACGTCAGCTGTTGAGGGATTTTGCTGCAGAACAGAATCGACGGCTCCTGTTCACATCACAGGTACGCCCGCAGCCATATGCAATTGTTATATGAAGGATAGGGGAGCAGCATGGACCACTAGAATGTGATGACTCCCATGTTCTGCAGCATCAAATGGTCTCCCTTGTAACCCTTTCAATGATTGACGGTGTCAATAATGTCGTTGAACTTACCACCACCTGGCTCACATCAACTCCGCACCCGAATTTTCTCCGAATCGGTGTCGAACGTCGAGCCTTGGTAGAGTTTGAGTCATGCAGCTCCAGTTGTCTTTGGGAGGATATCACAACAGGGTCGATGGTAGGCGACATTAGGGTTAAGCCCTGGGGAGGGGAGAAATGTTAAGGAGAACGCATATTGCTTATATCCTCTCCCAGAATCCCTTCCTCTGCCTACGGCTCACTACCAAGCACAGCAATTAGCTCACTAGCTTGAATGTCCCCCCAGCGACATGAGCGCCATCTCTCTTTCAGCTATACCCAAAGACCACGAACACACTTGTTGGGAGAATCTCAAACGGAGTCAAACGCGCGTTGCGCAGTTCTCAACGAAGGGGTCGTATAGGAGATTTTTCGGATGCGGGGAAGAGGTAGTATTAAGGTTGGCGAATTTGGAAAGGATGTAAAAGGAGGGCTGGTTTTTGGTTATAACTTGGAGAGGGTCGTGGCTGCCTCCCCCGCTTAAGGGTCGTTTTGAAGGAAAAAGTGTCAGGAGTTGGACAGTATCATCTGGTCCGGGAATCTAGTACCTTACAAACAGCTGTGGTGGTAAGATTGGTGGTCGCGGATGGGGAAGGTGATGTTGTATCGAGATCACCCTAAGGAAGGGGGGTGTGAAAAATTTTACACTTGGAACAGTGGGCGGTTGACCCTGATGCCAGCACGCTTTTGACATGTGAGCGAAGGGCATGATATCAGCTCAAAGATGACTCTGAAAGTGACGATTTCCTCGGCAATGGGTTGCATGTTTTTCTGATGTTTCATCGAAATTTAAGAGACTGAGGAAGGGTTGCTGCAAGACCTTTGTTCTATTCCAGATGGCTGTCCTCCTGGAAATTTCGTCTTCATAAACGATGCAGGCGATACTGCCACATGTGATCCATTCAATCCTCCGAATGCTCCTTGTCCGGAAAGCTTCACCTGTCAATGGTCCACGTCTAATCAAAGGTGGTCCTGAAACGATTATAATTTGTGGTCCAGTTTTAGCAACTTCCTATTTCCAGATATCAGTGTTGCGGTTCGAATCCGTCACCGCCTTCAGTCAGAATGAGTAAGTGATTACTTCTTAATCAAAATCTTGCTTTCTACCTTACTGGGTAATTTCATAGATGATGGCTGCCCGAATGCACAGATCGCCTTCCGAGACAGAAGGACCGTTCGAGTTTGCACCGCTGGCTCATCCACTTGTCCTCCTGGATACTTTTGTCAATTTTCCAACCTTAACCGTCAATTTCAGTGCTGTGGGGTCAGCGGAGGTAATTACAGAAGATTCGTTCTTTCTTTTACAATCCCATTTCTTTAACTTTTCAGGATGCCCTAACGATTCGGTGGCGTTTGTGGGCTTGTCAGGTGAACCTGAAAGATGTGTGGCCGGACAATCAAAATGCCCAGTTGGATTTGCCTGTCAGCGTTCTTCTGGTAACCACCATATCTGTTGCGCTACAAAACAAGGTCAGTTTTTGAAGTAACAGTCCCAGCAGGGTGAACGTGGTCGGAATTAGCTGCAATCCCCTCGGCCATTCCGACCACGCCCACTTCAGCTCCCTTCCTAGCTGTTTTCCAAGGTGAGTTTTCTGTACGGGTCCACATCTCACGTTCTTGACTAAGAGGTGAACAGCTTCGAAGTGGGCGTGGTCGAAATTACCTGAGGGGATTGCAACCGATTCCAACCACGCCCATCCTTCTGAATTTGTTGCTTTAACCACTCACCATAGAAGTATATCTAGGAGCTTTCATTTAGTGGAATGCTCGTCCGACGAGATTTCCGTGAACGGAATGTGCTTGCCACGTTCAACGCCCGGACAGGACTGCCAGCAATCTGAACAATGCACTGGTGGCTCAGTCTGCGAAGCGGGGAGCTGCCTTTGTCCTCCATTCACTAAACCGATAGGAGGATTTTGTCAAGCAGAGCTAAGTAAGTGCTTTCTTGGCTGAGTTCAGGCTCCAATGAATTTTTTAATTCTCAGAATGTGGTCCTGAGCAAGTGAAACACGGCAACGTCTGCTACAACCGAGCCGATTTGGGCAAGCCATGTGTAACCTCGGAACAATGTCCTGACCGTAAGTTCTGTTCCAAGTCAGATGACCAGGAATCTCTGAATTTCCACTAAATTTCAGAGGGAGTATGTACGGACGGAATCTGCGTATGCAATGAGAGGACGGTGAATTTGAACGGTAAATGCGCGTCGCCGATGGCCCGAGCGAAAATTGTCCAAAGCAAATGTAAGTTGACTGGCTATCTTAAAGCCACAAGTCAGGCTCAGTGGACCAAACCAAGCCCCTTTGTCGTTTCTGTGCATGGCTACGCACCGACAAAGACGTTGCCATGCTCAGAATCGCGAACGGAGCCGTAATAAGGCCCCAGGGCATTAATTACCGCTCCCGCCGCCTATCCCTGCTCCCTCCGCCCACTTTCCGAGTTTGCATGGCCGGCATAACGAGTGAAATCAGCTAAGATGGTTGCCGTATCA
>KZ346223.1:54073-70021 GCA_002352805.1 Teladorsagia circumcincta | reverse complement strand
GATCGCGAAAATCGCGCAAATCGCCAAGATCGCGAAAATCGCGAAAAGCAGCGAAACCTGCGACGGATCGCAGACTCTGACATCAGCCAAACAGATTTGAAGGGTACAATATGCAACGATGTACACCTCATTGCAAATGGCTGGTATAACCTGTTGACCTTCACTGGTAGCAGGGCTGGTTTCAGGGTCTTTGATTCGTCGCCCGAATCCACGAATCGCACTACGGATCGCGGTGTCTGACACCAGCCTTAGGCCTTACGAGGGAGGTTTTTCAGGTGGCTTTCTCAAACGGTTTTTTTTGCATGATATATAGGGATAGGCATGGAGTTCAGAATGGTGGTCCATTTCTGCTGAATGGTTCTCCGAAAGCCGAAAAGCGACGGGAAAGTAGTCCTTGGTTCAATTCCTCGCGGTGACAAAATTTTTGCATTGTGATTAGACAAATTTGGAACCAACTGAAGTCAGTACCAGGAATTGATGTCGTACATATTCGGACTTATAAAACACACTCACAAGTAGCCCGGAAACAGGTGGGAGAAAGTCGTGACGCAAAAGCGGCGCCTACGTGCCGTCGAAAAGCATCATAGGGGTGCGAAATGATGTCGGAGCTGATAATTGATGTCATATTCGTAATCGGGTCCCCTAATCACTTTTGTGGTCTAAGCTTCCAAGAAAACCAAGATCTAGACCCAACTTCGTAAAATTGTCTCATGAGTAAGTAAGCTCTAATACAAATCAGGCCCTGCTAACTTTTCGAAATGACCTTCTCCTCTTCAAAAAATGAGAAATGTTCTCACCGGACAGACAATAGTAGGTACCCAAGCCGATGATGGTCGGGGGCGACACCCACAATGCAGCAGTTTTCTGCTAGTTTTCCGCGCGAAGCTCGCCTCCAACTGGATGTCTGGTGAAATTTCCGATGTTTTGTCAAAGATGCGATCTTCCTCGAAACTCCAGCTATATGGGTGAATCAGTGCTCTGGTCATGAATACGTCATTGTTTTTTGGAGCTGCTTTTTTTATTTGGCACCATTTCGACGTTTTGCCAACTTTTTTTTTGCCTGCTTTCGGTGAAAACTCACCTCATCGGGGTTGTTAATGGTTTTGGTCTTAATGAGAAATCCTTTATGGCACTAGTGCAGTTTGAAGCCAATCAATCTTGAAGTGCCAACAAAAACAACAAAATAATGCAAAAACTCCAGCTCCTTTTGGGTTCGAGCCATCAACCCGATTGACCGTCCCAGTGGCAAGTCCACAACGCTGACCACTACACCATCGGCACCGGCAGCAAATGGAAAGACAAATGCATTTATGGAAGTTCCACACTCTCTTGTGAACATAGCATGACATTACTACGACAACTTTCCAATTTTGGCCTAACTTCATGTTGTTTTTAATGCACAGCTTGCGAGATCCCTCTGTTATGCAAGCAATGTACGTCACGAATAAAACAGACCACGTTGAATGAGTCAAAATTACACTTTTTGACGGAATTGTTTTCACTTCCATTTTTGGTATTTAGACGGCCATTCAGCGAAAATGGGCCACGGTTCTGTGCTCCATGCACATCCCTCTATATCATGCAAAAAACAGTTTTGAGGAAGCGCTGGTCCTCCTAAGAGACCTCCCCTTGTTAGGGCTGTGGCTGCACCCAGCCGTCACCCCATGAATGGATGCTGCATTGCTAGCGCGACCGTCCGCCTTATATAGGTGGTTGACGGGAAAAGTCCAAAATCTGACAAAAAGTTTCCTATACTGCTTTTCCTTCCTCACGGGCCAAGACACAGTGAGAACATTGTAGACGTTGTCTGCAGAGTGGGCCAAAAGAACCTGGAGTACATCATCATATCGCCGCCTAGTGAAACATACAATCTTCGAAGGTGTTCGTCACTAAAATCACGAAGTGAAACAACTTCGAAATGAAACTTGTCTCGTATTGCGTTCATTCAATCTTTTCTAACAAAGGCGCGCACGGGCACGCAGTCGAGAAGCGCAAAATGATCCCAGGTTTTCAGTGGCGCCTCCCCCAGGGAACCAATCCTTGTGGTTTTGAACTTTCTTTTGATTCCAGTCTTACCACCAGAAAATCCAGCAGAAATCCGTCGGGCCTCTGTAGCTCTTCATTTTTTTTTTGAGAAGAAGACATTGGTCCCCATCATATTGTGCACAGGAAAGAAGATGAAAATGAAAAGACAAAACAAAAAAACAAAACTAGCTTTGACTACGTGCTTTCGCAGTTACCATAATTTGGGACCCCACTGTATATGTCGGCAGTATGCGTCACTGCACCGCTGTCTGTATTGGGTCTCACTTCTGGAAAGTCCGGTAGATTAGGTGAAGCTTTGTCGATTAGCTGTGTTGATGTTTGAAGTTTCATGTTTTCAGTATCGAGGACTGGAGCTTACGAATGGGCTCAAGGTGTTGTTAGTATCTGATCCAACAACAGATAAATCCGCCGCAGCTTTGGATGTAAATGCTGGTAAGTAGTGAATATTTTAGAGTTCAGAGTGGTTCTTAAGTAGTTTTCACTCTCAGTATTAACACTTTAACGGCAGTGTGACCGAACATGACTGTCATCTGGCCACTAGGCTTTGAGGCACATAGGTGCGCGTTAATCTGTGCTTTGTTCCATATGTCGGGGTATTTTAGTGAACTAGTATGTAACAGTTATTATGTACATTAAGTGTACTGAAACAAATTCATCATGGTGAAATTGTTTAAAATTGCCTAATCCTTTCTTTGGTCAACAAATTGGTTCCAGATGTAGTGCTTAGGTTGAATCACACTTGTGCAGTTCAGTTTGCAATTCAAGTGCAGCGCAATTTGACTGTAGTGATAGGTGTCGACCATGCGATCGCGCAGTATTGCATCCACGCGATCGCTTGTGTGATCGATGCGTAAGTACTCTTCGAAAGAAAGGAGTAATTGCACGGTCGGAAACTATGGCTTGGCTCGTAGAATATTGAATATCTAGGCGTCAAAAATTGGTGTTATTGGCATCTGCTGTCTCTAATTTGAATAAAGGGATAAGCTGTCAATTTGGCCTGGAAACATGCGCTGCTGAGGGTGAAAACACCAAAGACGAGTAAACCAATCGGAAGAAGTTCTCCATGTTTAAAAGGGAGAGTTTGTTCTGGGAGACACTCCACTTTAAAGTCAACAGTGGCGTTCACAGGGTTGGGAAGACGTCGTACTTTGAGAAACGCTTATGAAAGACAAGTAAGTCGACGAGAAATTTTGAAAAGCTAGTCACCTCACGTGAGTCAGGATGCAATCGGGTAAGACGATCGCTAAGGTGGACTAATCCAGTAACGAAAACCGCGTGCTGTTGACAGTGTCCGTATATGTGAATGAAAATTACTATTCAAAATTTCAGGACACCTCATGGATCCATGGGAGCTACCAGGCACGGCGCATTTCTGTGAGCACATGCTTTTTCTAGGCACCGACAAATATCCATCGGAAAACGAGTACAGCAAGGTATGTTGTGTACTCACTTGTTTCAATCTTAGTTATGCATTTTGTGAAGGTTTTTCGTTTTAGTTCATTTCTGCTCATGCTGGTACCACGAACGCATACACAGCGGCCGATCATACGAATTATCATTTTGATGTGAAGCCGGACCAGCTAGAGGTTCTTTTCTATACAAAAATCAGATAATTTTGATTTATGTTCGAGATTCTTTTTTGAATTCTCAAACCAATTAAGGGAGCATTAGATCGATTTGTGCAGTTCTTCTTAGCTCCACAATTCACAGAAAGTGCTACCGAGAGAGAGGTACGCGGCGATATTATTTGAGCTTTTTTGAGCGGTTGTTCTTTGAATTAAGGTTACTTAGAATAGAAGTTAAGGTGTGCGCAGTTGACTCAGAACATTCGAATAACCTGAAAAATGATGGATGGCGGAAACTACAAGTAGAGCGGTGAGCTTCCAATTATTATTAAACCATCACGAAATGATCTAAGACTTCTGATTGCCTTTTATCTCTCCATTGAATTTATGAGCGTCTTTCACCTGAGAATTTGAATTCTTCCTTGTAACCTCTTTTCCTACTAGCCGCATTTCCTTGTCTCACCCCCTCATTCCATTTCTTTCCCGCTTCTCGTCCACTTCGATTTCTGAATATTCTATGGTGCCACTAATGCAATGCCGTTTTTAGGCCCAGTAAAGCTTTTCGATTTTTGATGCAACTTCCTTTTTAGTGAGTGGTATATGAAAATTGTATAAAGTTTACGTTGTTCAGGTTTCTTTCCAAACCGGGTCATGACTACGGAAAGTTTGGCACAGGTAATAAGGTTAGTTATATTTTGGGTATGTTCATATGTCATTTGAAGGTCTTGAAGGTTCTGAAATTGAATATCTTACAGAAAACCCTGATGGACGATGCCCGTAAAAATGGAATTGAACCAAGGGAGGCGTTGTTGAAGTTTCATAAGCAATGGTATAGCTCTAATATGTGAGTGTTGTTCTTCAAACGTTTCTTTTTCAATTAGTGGCACTCAGAAAATCACTTTCAAAACTTATTAAGTGAACAGAGCAGTTCAAAGTGATTGTTGTTCTTATAACTCCACTCTCTTGTCGATGTTTCTTGACTGGTGTTTGCTGGTTTGATGGTGGTTTTCGCCCTTGTGGCTTTTAAAGAATTGACACCTACAACTGTGTAAATTGCTTCGAGAAGTTTTCCTAATTGTTTTATCTACTTTGTTGTTTCAGCATGTCGCTGTGCATTGTTGGCTCAGAGTCTCTAGATGAAATGGAATCGTATCTTGGCACGCTGGGCTTCGACGCTATCGAGAATAAGCAAGTGAAACCGAAACAATGGTCGGAGAGTCCTTATGGAGAGGAGCAGTTAGGTAGACGTATTGAGGTTGGTTTGGGAACAGGTCAAAACTCCAAGTAAAAGCCTAGGATGCTAAAAAAGTTATCTTCGTTCACCAAAATTGCTTGATCATATTATTACTTTCACTTGCATTTTACCTCGACACATGATCCCTAGTGTTATCAATATTTTTTGTTAAATGCGAAAGCTTCTCGTTTCTTCCTTTCGAAATGTTTCTCGACGATCCAGATAATAATCCGAATCTTTTTTTATCTCCATTTACTTTCGCGTTCAGATTGTACCCATCAAAGACTCGCGAAGTCTGACTATCCGCTTTCCTATTCCGGACTTGCAAGAAGAGTACAAATCAAATCCAGCGCATTATATCTGTAAGATTTCCTCATGATTCTTCTGTTGTGGAGTAGTAATGAAGGAGCTGTGGAAAGGTTACAGCTCAGCTTTTCAAATAGCCTGCTTTAATTGTTGTACTTTTTTAGCTCACTTGCTGGGACATGAAGGGAAAGGCTCGCTGTTGTCAGAACTGAAGCGTCTAGGATGGGTTAGCTCACTTTCTGCCGGTGAATCAACCTTGGCAAAAGGAATAAGCACCTTTGACATTCATGTTGATCTCAGTCTTGGTGAGTCAGGAATCTACGTTTCCACAATTTTCGGTGGAATTGCAATACTTCTGTGCTACAATACTAGAAAATTCAGAATAGTAATACCAAAGAATATCCGTTTGAGCGGTTACTTGTTGCAGATGGCCTTAATCATACGGAAGATATTGTCAGCTTAGTGTTCAACTATGTTGGTCTGTTGAAGCGTACCGGAGCCGTTCAGTGGGTTCAAGAAGAGCTTAGTGAACTAGGGGAGCTCAAATTCCGGTTCAAAGTGGGTGAATTTGAATTATTTATGCTCACTGTACCGCGGTTTGTTCTTTCACTTCTGTCATTTAAGGACAAGGAAAATCCGATGAGTTTGGCAACTAAGCTTGCTTCAGAACTGAAGCACGTACCATTTGAGGATGTTCTGTCATGGCATTATTTGTTGACAGAATTCAATCCTGGTATGTTGAGGGTTAGTGCTTCCTCGGCACTACGATTAAGCATGCGCAGCATACGCTTTGTTCTCCTTCATCACTGATTTGAGTTGATTTCATGCGTTCAGATCGAATCATGGAAATCATTGACATGTTAAACCCACAGAATATGTTTTACATGGTGATAGCGAAAAACTTCAGCGGTCAGGAAGGAAATACCGAGGAACCAGTCTATGGAACGGAGATGAGAATTAGCGATATCAGTGAGGTATTGTCTGATGTGTTGCCTAAATGCTGAAGAAAGTCTTTATTTTGAATGCAAAAAAAAAGGGCAGCTCATGGTTGGAGTTTCAAAGTCCAAACCATAAGTGATCATTTTTTCAAGGGCACAATGAATCGATTCAAAGCAGCTATAGAGACAGTGCATCCTGCTCTCCATATGCCTGAGAAAAACGAGTACATCCCAACGAAATTCGATCTGAAGCCTCGGGAAGCGGTGAAAAGGTGCGCACTTTTTTCCACTCTTCTTTCTCTTTTTTCTTCTACAAATTATACCAAAATTTTCAATTAATTTCTCATCATTTGGCCCTCTATATTTTATTTACATATTTATTTGTGCCGTAGGATTTTAGTGAAGACCAGCGTCAGTGTCGCGACTTTCGAGACACGACAACGGCACAACTGTGATACGTCTTACTTTATCCTAATCTGCAAGAAAACGCAGAAAGGGACCGTCTAGTTTGGCCGTTGATTTTCGTTCATGACCACGGGCAACGGCTGCGAAGCGGAATATGAACGAGGACCACGGGCAAGGGCTGCGAAGCGGAATATGAACGAGTTTACCGCGACGCGTTTCTTGCAATGCAGCTCACCCATATCGCCTACTGAATTGTGGGCGGAGCGCCGAAGGCCTACGGGTGGGGGGAGGGGTGCGATCTTCAAGTACTGCTTAGCAATGCACCTTTTGTTTTGGAAGCGCTACATCTCGCTCCTTTAGCAGCCGAGCTACTGCTTCGTGTAGCGCACATACCTCCTTGTTGCGCTCCCTCTTTAACGTGATCGCTTCCCTGACATCACGCGTTCTGGGTTTTTGCACCGCGTGGGATCAGAGCGATTTTGCGGGCGTCGCCGTCGCCCACCAAATCCACTGATTTTGAGCTGTAAATACGCAAAACTTAGATGCGATCAAGTGTTTTAAATAATAATCGATCTGTCTACCTTATCGAGAATTGCAGTAATGGAAGTTTGACCGAAATGACGTGTTGAGACCATACAAAAGCAAGTTGTACTCTTCTTCCCTTTGGTGGTTCCAAAATTGTTTTGGATGTGGTTGTTTCAGATAGAACACATATCTTCCCATACAAATGGGTTTGTTTTTGTTTCTACTGTTCCTTTTTGTCGTCATGTCCACTTTTATGAAAAGAAAACAAGGAATAAACTGAACAGATATTTTTGTAAGGTCTGGAAAACCTCTCCCAACTGTTAATTATTTGACCATTCCGTAAGCCCCGTGGTTCTTGGTTACATTGAGGTATGCCCCATTGAATAAACACGAAAGACTCGGAAAGAATTCGGGGATGTGCGCAAAAAATAAATGTAATGGGTGTGGCATACATAGTTGCCACAACGTCCGATGAGGTGCAGAAATGGCGGCATACATAGTTGCCGCGCTGTCGTCAAGGTGTTAAAGGATTGATGGGCACAAATAGATTCTTGGAACTCACGGGGAATCGACGCACAAAGCTCGGTAATAAATGTAGATGTGGTTTCAGTGAGCATCCGAGAGTCGTATATGATGATGTGTGGTGTCGGATTTGGTTCAAACAGGATGACGAGTACAAGCTTCCGAAGATGGTGACCAAGGTCTGCTTTTAATGGACATATTTTATTGCTTTTGTTGACCAGAATATTATCGCATATTACAGCTGGCTCTCACCGCTCCAATAATAGCCGCTGATCCAAGATCCACCATGCTGTCGTCGATGTATCTATGGTGTCTAAACGTGAGTGATTTCATTGCATGGAGTCGATAGGTTGTAATTTCTGTTTTATAGGACGCTCTAACCGAGGAGACGTACAATGCTGAACTGGCTGGTCTAAAGTGTGAGCTTGAGCTGGGGACCTTCGGAACGAATTTAAAAGTGAGGGGTCGTACAGGGTATCAGGAGCCGCGACTGCTTTTGCTTGTGTGTTTTGTTGTGCTGTGTTTTCCTTTGTTTTCCCTAACAGTTCATGTGACGTCTTTTTAACTCTCACGATGGCATGCACAGTTCGAGGCTAACCAAATTAGTAAGCGCTTATGGGTGCATTGCTCAATCAGCTGAGGTGAAATAAGAGTAAAACCGTAGGTTTTGGTATGGGTTTCCAGTTTTACATTCCCATGCCAACTTCTGTACGTTTTTCACTGTATTTCTCTCTTCTCTTTGCACCAGATGCACCAGCCTTCCTATATTCTTCTTTTCTCGAAAGTAGGATATAGGAAGGCTGGTGCATCTGGTGCAAGGCTTCTGATGGTCTCAAAAGGCAAAACAACTTTATATCTGCAAACAAATACCTGCTTTCTTTGGTAACCTCTTCGAAAATCATCGTGAGCGAAAGCCGGGCGGGGCTGGTGCAAGTGTGGTCAAACGGCCTTTCAATTCCCTTTCTTATATCTTAGTACTGGCTCCGCTCCTGGCCTTCGCACCCACTCATTACCCTTGGATACCCTAATTTCCAGTAAAATAGGCCCGCGCCGATATCACTAAAGCACCTCCGCTCGTGCAGCGTAGCTGTGTACATCTTAGTAGCTACCACAAATTTGACTATACAGGTAGTTCGGTGCTCTGATTACGGAAATGATATTTGTTTTCGGCGATGATGCCATCTGGCGCCAGTTGGCACCACCTTGTCACGACATTTGTGTTCACCAACTTTTGTGTAGCCTTCCGAATACGGGTTATTTGATGTCCTTATTACGAATATGACACTCATTCTTGACGCTGGCGCTTTGGCACCTATTTTTCGCTCGCGTGCGCCCTCCGACCGAGAAATGTGCGTCGAACGACGCTAGTGCCATTAGCGAATGCCATATTCGTAATGAGCACATCAAATAAGCTCTACACAGAATTTTACACCGATTTTGGCAAAAATAAGGGTCGTGACAAGGTGAAGTCAACTGGCGCAAGATGGCGCCACCGCTGAAAAGAGTATAGTTTGCGTAATCAGGATATCAAATTACTTCTATGGGTAGCTTCTAGATCTATGCAATTACACTGCACCAGCGGAGATGATTTTACATATCTGCGCTGGCTTATCTATCAGAAATTAGGGTACGTGAACTCGTGGTAATCCCTAATCTGGTGTAGATATGTGTCGCACAGACCATGGAAGTTGGGTACATATTAAAAGCACTGCATGGGTCGTAAACGATTTGTGGATTGGGCAGTAATCAATTCCATGGATTTTCTAACTTTACGAGCAATTACGAAATTTACGAATTTTTCTTGGAAATTTCGCCCGGCTGGCTTCGCAATTTGTTGATCCGATTCCGGGTGAAGGTGGAATGCATGGCACGTTTCCAAGAGTGAATTGCGCTGATCCCTCTCTTTGTACCACTCCGCAAGGCTGTGTGCTATTGTACGTCCATTAGCACTTACGTGAATTACTTGTGCATTTTGATGAATGTGTGATGCACTCTTTCCCGACTCTGTCCTCCTAGTCTGATCTGGTCTTGGTAAGTATCATCACTTCTCTAACTTCTATGGGTGCTATATAATTCTTCATACCTTTGTGTTTTGCATTTACTCTAATCACTGTTCAGTTCCTGTCTCAACTTTCGAAGCCGCTATTAACAATTACTGTTCTCTCAGTACACAGCTATCGTCTCAGATTTATTTGAAACGTAATTTTAAGGTGACAGGATATGACGAAAAGCAGCCGTTGTTTGTTGAGCATCTGGTCAAGCGCATGACTGATTTCAAACCAGGTTGGTCGAAAATTCGCTTTTAAATGATGTTTTGATTTGCTGTTCTAATTCTCCTCATTTTTTCTATCTCTGCTTCGGAAATTATGTATGGATTAGTGTTACTTGGGTAGAGCTCTAGGTAGTATTCTTTCAGACAGTGCTTTGTTTTTTTTTTGCTTTCATTTGTTTTAATTTGGTTTTTGTCAGTCCGGCAAAAATCAGGATTTTGTTGGAATTTGTGGAGGCTGTGATGTGAAAACTTTGATCAGAAAGGCGCATATTGAAAATTATGTGTCTGCTGTTGATTAAGCGATCCTGAGCCTCTTTGAATTCTCTCTATTTAATACCTCTATAACTATGCTTTATCCTTTCTCTTTTTTTTGATGAAATATTGATTGAAAGAATAAGGCAACCAACCTGTGAGATCGTTTTAAAGCTGTTTGTAGATAAAAATCCTCCATCTAGATCCTCTTCGGTTCGAAGTGTTATTCGATGCTATCAAGCGAGCATTGGAAAATTTCGCTCATTCTCAACCGTACACGTTGTCACAGCATTACGTCCAACTATTGCTCAGTGATAAGTTCTGGAGTAAGGAGCAGCTGCTTGCCGTTTGTAAAGGTAAGGGTCTAGTAATTTCTTACCTGCAGTATGTCCTCGTTTCTTTATTATCTCTGTCCTCTGACTACCATTGTTGACTTTTAGCTTGTGGGATTAGTTTTTTTTAATCATTTCTTTTTGGTGAGAGCATACTATGTAAATTTCATTTGTAGTCATAGATAAGATTAAAATCGTATTTGGGTTTCTGCTCCATTCTTCTTTATATCAGTGGCTCGTAGACGCCCTTTTTTTTCGCTGAACTCTCGATGTTGTGAGTGCTGTTATAGTGATTCGCTCCATCCTTCAGTTTCGCAGCTAAACTACTAACTGCTCTCGCCACGAGGATCTGAGATCTTGATTCTCCGACAACATACATGTAGCAGATCTACTTGTAGAGGTTCCTCTTCTTGAGCGTGACTGACGCATCAGACTCAAGTTAACTAGATACGCCATTGATGGAGAGGCGTCGAAAGGCGCTGTAAGCACTCCCCGCGCGCAAGAAGTGGTAGTTACACCGCCTCTCAACGCCTTCAGGAAGGACGTGTCCACTCGTCTCCGCCTTCAACCGTCGCGACCGCTGCATTTAATTGACGTGGTGTTTTTAACCAAATTGTTTGGGCGAGAACGTGTCATTGTGTCGAAATATTAGTGATGATTTTCTTGTAGAATGGCGACGTCATGGTTGTGTGTTGCTGTACATCTTCAAAGGACCTCCAGAAACACTGCCTATGGCTTCATTAGACGCTTTATTCATAGTCGAACGCATCTCTAGATCCATGAACATGAGCCATAAAGAATTCGTGTACTTTTGCGATCGGCATCACGATCCGCAGGCTGCGCGATAAGTGCAAATATCAGGCAGGATGTTCTTCCAAAGCAGCCCAGTCCAGAAGTCCAGATGGTTGTCAGTGTGGGCACCTTATACAACGTCGGTAGCGGGTAGTGAGCTGATCAGGCTCTTGTCTGAATGGCGGAAAATTTCTCTGGTTTTCGCCTACTACCCTTTCTAGTTCGAATAATGATTCCTTACGATGAGGTGAAATGTGGATTTCAGAACGGCAAATATGAATTGAAAGAACAGCATATCTATTGCTTCAGATGGTACGTAGGCAGGTGGACGGCTTATGTGTCTGTGATTTAGAAGACTGCGAACTCGCTTCAAAATTCATCACCATTCTGTTTCCTGATTTTCGCACGCTTTTTGCGTCATTTTATCACAATTAACTGTTGAGGCTTTGAGCTGTTCCAGTCAGAATTGTCTCCCGACAACCGTTTTACCCAATTTATTTCGCTTTTATTTTTATAGACATGAATGTGCACGAAGTGGAAGCCTTTGGAAAGGAAATGTTGCGGGCTTTCCATGTGGAGCTGTTTGTTCATGGTAACGCAACCGAACAGGTTAACCTTGCCAAATTTAGCGAGTAGCTGTTTCTTTTTTTTTCGAAGAATCTTTCGGGCAAGCCCTACTTTTTGAAGGACTTTGAATTTTTTTGCATCGCTTCTTTAAATTTTGTGAGTTTCAAGTAAAAATGTTTAGGAGGCACTGACACTTGGACATGCGGTGACAAAGACGTTACGCGAGTCTTCCAAAAGTCGTCCTTTGTTTAGAAACGAATATACGCCGATGAGAGAACACGCTCTGGAAAACGGTAAGAGCGTTTCCATTGAGTCACTCTAAGACGTTGAAAAAGGGTGTAGGCCAGAAGATCTCAATTGTGGACCTCACAGAAACTATGTTTCTGATGGCTCGCTTTCATCCGTAGTGCAAACGCCGCATATCATTTGTGAGTCGTTCGTGGCGCCGAAAATTTTCATTACGTAAAGTGCATCTACGCTCTAATGTGTGCCATTGTTGAAAAAAAAAACATTCGGATGTTAGAGGGCCAACTGTAGAGGGGATAAATTAGATTTCCTTCGTTCTGGTTCGCAAATGTTTTATTCCATCTTTTATCCTTTATCCTTACTTTATGGTCCATTCCTCTTCTTTTTCGGTGGTGAATCGAGTGAACGTTTCATTAGCGGGTGTATGAGCAAAACTTATTTCCCATTATCGATGTCTTACTTCGAAACCATTTTAGCTGTTGATCAGTTCCAACTGAAATATTGCTATTTTTGTTCTTACTTTTCTTCTATTATTGTGCTCTAGGAGATGCTTACGTGTACCGACACTTCCAGCACACTCATGAGGTGTCGTGCGTTGAAGTTTTGTTCCAAGCAGGAGTTCAGGTAAACATTTTGCTTCGTTTGTTTTTGCCCTGCTTGATAGGCTTATTATCAGCTTTCTGAGGGTACGAAAATACTGCTTGTAAGAAATGTGTAGTTCCCTAATTGATCATTGAATTCAGTGGTTTTACTTCAGGCTACACGGGAAAATGCCCTGGTCGAGTTGCTGGTGCAGCTTCTACGTGAACCAGCCTTCAATCAGCTAAGGACTGTCGAACAATTAGGTTGGTACTGGATTTTTTGCATCTGTTCTTGACTCGGTGCTGATCAGCTTCGAAGTGGGCATGGTCGGAATCGGCCGAGGGGAGTGCAGCCGACTCCGACCACGCCCACCCTGCTTGGACTGTTGCTTCAAGCAACGATGTACTGGTTTTACTTGCGAACAATCACTGGAGAGTAGCGAGATGTACTCGATTTGTAAGCTCTTTCTTTATTCGCTTCGATTCGCTAGCTAATGGTCGCAGTCTGACACTTACCCAAGGAAATCGAAAGCGAAAATGATAGCTCTCGTGTGGAGCTGGTGTTCATCATGGAACACAAACATATGGGGAGAGTTTTATGAGCCATACTTGAAGACCAGTATGGCCTCGTTGAAATGTGAACTTTTTGCTTATACCGTAAGGCGTTCTCTCACATTGCGACAAAGATGTTCTCTTAGTTGCCTGTGATATTTTCTGAAAACTAACAGGCAATTTATTCAGCCTCTTAAGTTGAGAGTTAAGGATACGTCGTTTGGACTGGATCGCGTCTTAACGCTGGAACTCTCGGGTTGCAGTTCATTGTACAAGGTCCAAAAAGTCCAGATCATGTGTTAGATCGGATAGAGGCGTTCCTCGACAAGATTCGAGTAAGTTTGTCTCAGATTCATGTAAACGTTAAATATATCTTATAATATTGCACACATAATTGTAGTTATTGATTTTTCACGCTATTATTTCAGTTTTAGCTTCATTTATTCTTGTAGGAGGATATCGCGATTATGCCGCAGGAAGAGTTCGAGAAGCAAAAAACGGGTCTCATCACACGATTACTCGAGAAGCCGAAAACATTAGGAGCGCGGTCAAGACGTTTCTGGAACGAAATTGACTGTAGACAGTACGATTTTGATAGGAGTAAGTTTTGACTATATCCCTGTTGATATTTCCTGTTATTTGATTCGAAGAATTTGTTGGTAATGCTCATACTCATTCCGTTAGTTCTAAAAGTCCTGTTCTGGCTTTTGTGAGCTAGCATTATTTTTTGTTTTTCTGTTGACAAACTGTTGAAAACATAAGGCGGTCGGCCATCTCAAAACTAGATTCTTGATGAAAAATTGTCGTTATAGATAACTCCGAAGTGGAAGTTTTGAACACGGTCACTAAGGAGGATCTCCTGTCCTATTTCGATCGCAAGTTCAGCAAAAATGCTCCTGAGCGACGGAAGGTAATTGTAATTACCACGACTTTTTGAGTTCCATTTTTTGCATGGGTCGCTTCAATATCTTTTCATTCACTGTTTGTTTTTGTTCGCTTGTTTGTTTGTCTCTCTAGCTTTTGCCTCACTTGTAGAAAGCCGACTTCAATATTTTTGCTGTTTTCCTTCTGAAAGTTGTTGGTTCTAGGTTGCTGTATTTGTGCACGGCAAAGACGATCAAAGAGATGGAATTGTGGAGAAGACTAGAGCGAAGAGGGAAGTTGCAGGCAAAGACAAGCTGGTACGTGATCCTAGTGGTTGTCATCTCGTGATTGTTAGGAAGATCAAACATAATTCTGATTGTGGTGAGGTTCTTAAGTGGGTTCCCGTGATTTCAGGAAGAAATCGAATGTATGGAGCAATTCCGACAATCGCTATCGCTATACGGTCGCCCACGACCAAAGATGAATCTGCCGCCGATTGGCGCGGAGCCGCTGTCATCGCTGGCAGCTGGAGATGCCAAGTCCAAATACTGATGAGTTAGATCATATCACGGAAGATTGTTGAGTTCAATCATTTCGACAATTCAGTTGTTATTGCTTCCTGTCAGGATCACTTGTTGCTATTAAGCACTAGAAGACTTTGTTATTATTAGGACGTCCGATTTTTTGAGATGTCACGGTGTTGAGACCTAGCTGCACGATTGAAGGCCTTTTTAGTCGGGCTCGATGTGCGTGTTTAGGATTTGTTGAGTTACGTGTTAGACAGTAAGCCTTTGTAGGCTGTGAAAATAAAAGCGTGAAGTTTAAGCTAAGTCATTATTATCGCAAAATCTACCGAATTGCTTTTTCTTCCCTTTCTGTAATCTACCTGAATATAAATGTTAATTATGTGGGCAACGCAAGTTTTCATTTGTAGAAAATAAATACTCTTCAAATATTGAATGAAGGATTGTTTCGGAAGAAATCTGCTTTGGCCTGTGTAGTGCTTTTGCAAGCACCTGCCAGGTACATCTGTTGCACTGAAGTTTCTTGCAAACACGTAGGTAACCATTTTTGAGGGGAGTCTGTTCGAGTTAGTCGAACTGGGCAACGTAAAAATCAAGATCGGAAGTTCGGGTTTGTTTCGCAATCGGAATAAAACGGAATAAGAGAGTCATGTCGGTGAGTGGATTGTGGTCTGACGGTTGTTTATTGACAGTGGATGGGTTATTTCTTCGAAAACAGGGAAGAACTTCACACAATTTCAGGCGAATTTGCACACCTTTACGTCGAAGTTCTCGTATCAGTGCTCATTGCGCATTCCTTTGCTATCTTTTGTGAGCTACGAATATCTCAGCAAAGAGGTAAAACAGAGTATTTTTTGACTTGGTGTTCCTGTTTCACCATACGTCGCTCCACCTCACACGAGTAATACTGCGCATCCTTACTGTGAAACATTTCCAGGGTCTACTCCAGAAGGGGGGATGTGCTGCGACAGTTTAGTATCGCATAAAGTGAACCAATTTTTTGCGAAAGAACGATGCTCCGGGGTGTCCAGAAAGGAGTGAAATCACTCACCCGTGGATTTTCTCCCATTGCAAAAAAAAGGTTTTCTGCGGACGGCAGCAGCAGTCAACCACATGCTCCCCTCCACTTAGTGGATGAGATCCCGTTGGGAAGTATCGAAGGGGCGGAGATAATGAACTGTTTTTGAGCTCTTGAGTCTGTATTGAAGAGTATCCGCTGAAGCACTATTTCAGGTGCTAACGTAGTTGGGCGAGGGAGAGAGGGGAGGGAGAACTTGCCGTCATGGCGCGCGGCATGTTCGTACTCTTTAAGGAAAACGAGGGTGCTAAGTGGGTTGGGGGGGGGACCACGCGCAGGAGCGGTGCTCTGTTCGTCTGCTCCTCCAAGGCTTAGCCCACGATGGCGCGATTTTTCGAACCTGCCAC
>KZ346221.1:55126-65181 GCA_002352805.1 Teladorsagia circumcincta | reverse complement strand
AGGGGAAACCTTTTTTGAGCATTCAATCCATAAAAGGACTATTACATTCGGCAATTTACCGTACACTTGTACACTTATCAGAAAGAAGGGGCCGAATGCAACAAGCCCCGTAGGTCTTCGTGTATTTGTCCCCGACGACCTTCGGGCTTGCACCAGTGCCAATGGCATTGCTTCAGCATGCCACTCTTATGTGACGTCACCAGGGTGTCTCTCAGTAACCACCTCAAAGCCACCGAAAGATGGTGCTATGCAAGAGAAAGGTTTCCTCTTATTAAAAGGATTCTAAAAGAATGCTCAATTCAGAACTGCCGCTTACCTGATTCACTATGGATGTTGAACTACGCTTCTTAGGGCAAGCAACAGGATAGGCTGGTGCATTAAAGGCAAGCTCCGTGATAAAATGGGTGTGAGGAGCGCTTAGTAGCTAAGCTGTAGGTGGGGAGTGATCTGAAAGAGAAAAAGAAAGCAAGAGAAACCCTCGCTTGTTTGCTCTATAAGGTCCTACTCTATTTCAGCTGCATTCGGTTCTGGGAAAGAGAAGGAGCGTAAGGGAGGGGTTACACGAACCTAGCTCCAGTTGCACCAGTGTCAATGGCATTGAACCGCCACCGTAACCGCCCGCGCTTCGTCTCGCAGCGTCACGTGGCACCGACCGCGGAAGGCGGGGCTCGCGGACCAAGGTGTGGAGGTCGAGCAAGCTTCTAGCACTTTTGTCGCCTTTTTCGAGCCGCAAAAGGTGTGCGGCATCAACGCTGTGCGCCTGCTAACTACGCTCGGAGATGGAATAGATTATGTTATGTTTATTACATGGCAAGCATGTACAATTCGCCAGTTGGCGGAAGAACAAAAAGAAAAAAAGGAACACGGCGAAACGACTCAGCCTAATCCCAAAGTCAGGCACACAACGACAACATTATGAAAAAACAGCAATAGGAGGATAATGTGAACGACGAATCAAAAAGAAAGGGAAACGAGTAGGCGTTAGCGGAGAACTTATTGAGGTAAGACTTGAGCATGTTTATAGATATGGGTAGCGAGCCCTGTTTCATTAGGCGTTTATATACTGATCCAGCGCGGTTAATAAGAAATGGTGCCTAAGACTGGAAAGAGCTGCAGGGAGGAAAGAGGAAAAGAGGAAAGAGCTGTTTATTTTATTACGACTTCCTCTAGTTACAGATGCACATAGTTGGAAAAAGTCACTACATTGAACCTTAACTTGGCCATTGAGAATTTTATTGACCATCACAACATCATTAATTTTCCTCCTAAAAGCAAGAGTTTTTAAACCTAGGAGTTTATTACGGGAGGAGGAGTCAGGCACGGACCTGTAAGAAAATCCATGACAGCGAAAAAACAGTTTACAAGTGAAGCTGTTCTGAACTGCTTCGAGTTGCTTGATGCAAGTTTGTTTTGAGGGGTTAAACACTGTCGTTCCGTTCTCAAGGATGGGTCTGACATAGGTTTTATAAGCAGCAAGGAGAACTTTTGAAGAGGAAGATGAGAGTGCTCCGAATAAGTTGCAAATTCTCCGTTGAGCAGCAACAGAGACTTTATGACAGTGCGTGGAGGAGTCCAATTTACCATCGATGTGAAAGCCTAAATCGACGGTAGATTGTACAGGTGAGAGCGGAAGCCTATCGAAGGCGTAGGCGGAGTGACCATTGTTTGGACCGAGATATAGAACCTTAGTCTTTTCTGGGCAAACTGGGAGTCTCCACTCCTTGGACCACTGATGCATAGCATTGATTGCCGAAACGATCTTGGATGTTCCTTCCTCACTGCTAACCTAAGCGTAGATTTTTCTGTCATCTGCGAACGCTTCGCATTTAACTCCAAGGGCTGACATAATTCCCGGAATGCTGTATGTATAGATATTGAAAAGAATTGGGAAGAGAACAGATCCTTGCGCGACTCCACTAGGGGCCAGCTTACTGGAGGAGTAGGTCTCATTGACTCTCACTTGAAAAGTACGATTATCTAGAAAATTGCAAATCCAATTTCTAACCCTAGACTCGAGGCCAACTTCTAGCATTTTAACTTTGAGTAGTGTATGTGACACCTTAACAATCGCCTTGTTGAAATCAAAGTATACAACATCTACCGGCTTGACATTATCGATAGACGCTGTCCAGTCATTAAGTGTTACTAACAGCTGTGTTTCTGTCGATCTTCCTTTAACAAAGCCGTGCTGGTCACTAGTGGCAAAAGAGTGAGAACTGAGATAAAGATCGATGTGTTTTTCCATAATTCTTTCGAAAATGCGGAGAAAAATGGGAGTGATGATTATAGGACGGAAGTTTTGGACGGAGAAAAAGGAGGGCTCTTTAGGATTCGGTACACAAAAGAGTGTTTCCAACGATGCGGAACCTCAGCAGTCATGAGACTCAGGTTGAAAATAATTGCCAGTGGATAGGGAATGAGAGGCGCAATCTTTCTAATGAACATGAGAGGGATTCCGTCAGGTGTTACAGATAGGAAAAGAGGCCAGCGCGCTAAAATTTGTTGCATCTCTTCCTTGTGGTACCATAAATTCGATGGTATCATGGGAAAACAAGACTCATGATGTGTATTCGGTACATCAATATCGTGAGGGTAAGTAGCAACGAAATGCTGGGCGAGAACAACGGCTTTCTCTTGATCTGTGAAAGCAATGGCCTCATTATGAACTAGTGGCTTTATGCGAATATTCTCTTTAAAGGCACACCCCAGGCAAAAGCAGTGCGAACAATTCTCTTGGGTATGTAGGATAAACCCCTATGGAGCAATCACAGATGTGGCATTCCCTTGGACGGAAATCACCTGAGCGCTAGGACCTTGCAAAGTGAGCTGCTGGAGCTGCAGATTTTTTTCTTTTACCAGGCTGCCGTCCGGCACCCTCTAATCTGCTGCGCTCTCTCACTTCACACTCTCCTCTCCGCGCTTAGTCTCGCATTGCCTCACCACAGCCGATTACGAAAGTGGGCGAGCCCTTACCCTGAGCTCTATGAATGGATTCTTTTCCTTTTTTCTTTACTGCCGGCCCATTTCGCACCAATACATTCATATTACGGCGCGAGAACCACACCAATTTGATCCTGGGGTATGCCTTTAAGTTTTGAATTCACTAACTTATAGAATGCTGATGGTTTCTTTGATTCCAGAACTTTCTTTTCCACTGAAGCGTTGTACTTGTTCAGTAATTTGGTGAATTCTGATTATACATCTTATACAAGTCCCACTGTTCAGCGCTATTCCTTGATATGGCCAACTTCCAAGACCGTGCACGGATTTGATGTAGCGAAACCAAATAGCAGCATTAATTTCCCAGGAAAGTTTTTACGAAGAGGGATGAAGTGATCCAGAGCTTCCCTGATGATGTGAAGAAACATTTCGTTTTTCTCGTTAACCGAGTTGGCGCAACCGAGGGAACCTATCCAATCGATGTCGCTCAATAAAGACTGGTTAGATTTAATATCGGTATTCTTCAGATCTAAACCATAACTAGCTGACTTGCGGACTGTATGTCCTAGTATTACTGCGCTTACGGAGTGGTGGTCACTATTGCCTATACGTGGATGTACTTCGACATTGGACACAGTGCTGCTACTGTCACAAAGAATGAGATCAAGAATTTACCTTGCCGAGTAGGTTGATGAACTAGTTGTGAGTAATTGTAGGCATCACACATGTCAAGAAAAGAATTAGATGCGGCTGTGGAGCTAACACGGCCGCGCGCCCACTCAATATCTGGGAGACTCAAATCCCCAACGAGGATGGTTGACTTCCATGCTGCACATACACTTCACCTTAATCGCTCGTAAAGAAATAACTCGCTTACGTGGCTGAGATACACAGGGTCTGATTCGATTGCCAAATGAGAATGTGCTTTGGCCCACGAGCCAGCACAATTGAGTACCTCAACTTTGGGGTTTTGAGGGCCCTTGAAGCAAGGTTCGATGTCACTATAAAGTGTTTGTCCCGAGTCAAGAATTTCACCTACATAGTTTGACCAGATGAGATATACATGCTTGAATGCGGAGAAAAACTAATACTAGTTCATTATGGGTATAGAATTTCAGTGTTCCGGCAAGAGCTGAGCTGCTGTCACTTCATGGCAAGCATGGTGAATTCAGGATTGAACTCTTGATCAAACGAGAGAATTTGCTTCGACGAAAATTTTATGCAAAGTTTCTTTTCAAATGCATAGATTCAGCAGAAAACAGGTGAAAAGGCACTTATAAAACTGAAGGATTGGATCAGTAGTTTGATGTGGCCGGGTAGAGGCACAGAATCTTCACGAAATCATTCCCTTTACTAGGGTAGTGCTCGCATCCACATCCGTACTTCGTGGTTCTTTGTGGCTAAACGAAATTGATAAAGCAAATTTATTCTGATGTTCCTTCTGAAAGCTGTGCTGGATTAGGCAGCGGTTTTCACAGCTGTATATTTGTTTTGAAAATTCGAAGCCCGCCCCCACGACGCGACATGCTCGGCAAAAACCATGTTCAACGGCGTACTTTGTTTGGCCGCAGTTGAAGGAATCGCTCGCGGAAAACTGTTGCATTTTCCCAGCATGAATACGTCACTTGTAATCACTGAAGACAACGTAAAGCTTCACGCCAGAAGGTTCAGCTTGCGAAAAGATCCAGACGAAAACCACCCTCAATGCACAGTCGTAGGTAGGTAAGGAGGAATGGCGGCGACGCCAAAAACGAACGCCACATTCGTGATCAGGGCCCTAATTTACACAAATGTAAACAAAATTTTAAGGAAAAATAGAGATTTTGACCTAACTTCGGAAAAGGAGGGGGTTCACGGGTTACAGGTCGTCATGCATGGTGGCGGGTGCCGAGGAAACGAGCGCGGCGTGGGAATGAAGCAGAATGCTCCGGTGATTCACGGAATCCGAAGTTCGGCTTCATAGGGTAGATCCCACACCACGTCGCAGTCCTTGAGGTCGCTCTAGCTATCGAGATGAACCCTAGCAAGTGGAAGAGCCGTGGACCCAACATATTACGCCCTTGAAGAAAAGAATTTTCCAAGTTCAACTTTGAGCGTCTCCTGTTGTACATCAGTCGCCTGAGTGTCTGCCATTGTCCAGTCAGTAGTGGAACATCTCATTGTTTGGAAAAAATAACAGAAAATCGTTTTCAATTCATCCGCTGTAGGCCCTATGAGCTACTGACTAAGCAATAGCCAAATTTTCGGATCTTGGCCGAAATCTCAGTTTTCCCTGAATTTTTAATCGAAGGGATAACGAGAGCCCTGATTACGAATATTGCATCCATTTTTCCGATAGCCCTAGTTTAGAGGCAGAATTAACAACGAAAAACCAGCCCATCCTAAATGAAGGTAAGGATGGTGAGTAGTACCAGAAAGAAAGCGAAACCATGAAAAACGGCCCAGAACCCGAGAAATGGGACCCATCCCTTTCTCCTACCGCGAACAGACCTGTGGCGAGTGTCTAGATAGACGGTGGGCGGAGACCGTCGGACCCGCCAACATTGCGCCATGCTAGATCGGCTAGGTCAAACCTACCGCTGCCGACTGCGTGTCTAATCAGCCCCCTCGAGTGGTCCGAAGTTTTACCGAATAGGCAATTTCTCCCTTCTTCGACCATCCTCCTTTCCGTGGAGTCCTCCTTTAATCCACTTCGGCGCCATTTGGCGTGACAACTTTTTCTTTCCGATTCCGGTAAAAATCGGGAAGTAAAAGGTACTGATGGTCTTCATGATGAATATGATATCTAATGTTGGCTTTGCCGCTATCAAGAGCAAATTGAAGCTCCAACCTAAACGCAAAAATTTTGTCATCACGAGGGATTGAACCTTGGACCATTTTCAAATCATTTTCGAGGTTCGCAGGGGCGCTCAGCGAAAATGGACCACGGTTTTGTAGCCTTCGCACAGGCTTCTATGACATGAAGGAAAGCGTTTTGAACAAGCTTTCGACATCCTCAACGACTCCCTTGTTAGTGAAGAGACCCTAACTAGGAAAGGTCGTTTGCTCAACCCGGCCAATTAACATGAGATGTATATCACTGTAAGCGCCTTGCAACGCAGAGTTTGAATCTGCTTTCCTTAGCTGCTAAACGCTTCACTGAAAAGAATTGTGAAGCAGAAAAGCGCAGCGGCAGTGGTCCGGACTCACAAAAAACAGGACCTGGGATTGATTCTTTGGCAAGCTTTTTCTTTTGTCGTGTTCCGGATACCGTTAGTCCAACATACTTGCGTATACTTACCAAATAATTCAAGGGAGTTCAATGACGAAGTTGGGCGATATGCGCTCCTGACCACTCTAGGCCCTGTAGCGCACGCGCCAGGCCCTTTCGCAGCGAACAAGTGCGATATTCGTAATCAGGGAGTCGGGCCCCCATTCGGGCGAACTTCTGGCCAAATCTGAAGTTTTGACCTAACCTCGAAAATTCCGCCGGTCACTTTACTCACTCATTCATCAACTTAATACAAAATCCTCGAATTGGGGCGGAATCAACCTTCTAAGCACACTCCAGGAATTATAAAAATGGTGTCTGGCCTGCCCGTCTGCATCATTCTGAGATCTACAAGGCATTATTTTTAAGAGCAACCCAACCTCTCTCCTTTCCCCCGCCGTCGATGGTTGGTCAACTCTAGAACTGCTGTTTGGAGAGCGGTAATCTTCTGACGGCTCCGGATTTTCTCAATTAGTTGATAGCCTCAGGTTTGGTTAGAAACCCGTTTCTATAGGTGGTTTGATTCCTTGAACAGGAATATGGTACCTACTCGCCACGGAAAATCCTAGAACCTGCACCACCTGCACCATGGGTACTCATTGGTGAGCAGTGCTCGAAATTGAGAAGACCTGCTTGTGAACTCTCCATAGGGGCAGCTTCTGGCGACTGTTGATGAAATAACGCTTTTAAAAAGACTTTTCAGCTATGTTTGAAAAAATGCAAAACACGAAACCCCGCGTGGAACCACCCACAACTCCTTGCTTGAGAAGCAAGAGCGTTACCAGCTTGCTGTTACGGGCTATGCAAAAGGACTTCGTGACGTTCATAGCGGCGCTTACATGTGAATGCAAGCAAACCACTGGAAAGTAGGGGCAAAAGATTAAACCCTCCGTAACTCCTTTCAAAGAAGTGTTTAGCAGATACGGGAAGCAGATTTGAGCTCAGCGCCTCTAGCCGCGTATGGAAATGTACAATTCATTTCAATTGGCTGGGTTGGCCTAATGACCTTTCCTGGTAAGTACCGAGTGGAATCGTTTCCTTACCACCAACTGTTACAGATGTAAGGCAGGAATTTGAACGTGTAACGGACCTTCCGCTTTTTCTAGCTGTACAGGGTGTCCCAAAATTATGGGCGCCTATACCCGGCAATATATTTCAAGCTCCTCAGCGGAGGAGACTGAATAAATTTATATATTAGTTAGCTTACATCATGTACTACAACGTGGAACAACCAGAATTCCAAATGCACTCCAATGCGACGATCACAAACTTGAAGTCGCTTCTCGGACTACGCGCACATTGCACGCAGATATTCCTCGTCTATTTCTTCTCACGCTTCCTCCAATGTGGCTTCCAGTGACCCAAACAGTGATGGCGAGGTCGACACACCTTAATTCGCTTGATGACCACACTGAGAGGTGAGATCGGAGCGAACCTGGTGAAAATGATAGCCGTTCCTCGGTGCTAGACAAGTCGGGCAACTGAACCCGGCACCACTCATGGAGGAACTTGGCTATGTGGGCTGAAGAACTTTTGTGCTGGAAGGACCTTGGGTTATTTCCACGGTGGGACTCGTGCTGATCCTTCATTACGTTCATTTTAGGTGTCCGGATTTGTTGATGATCTTAGCAAAATTGACGGAAAACTAACAGCCCTTCACCAATGAACGTGATGTTCCTTCAAACCGAAATTGGGACCGAGTTCGGTGACCTACAAACAATCTTTTCTTGAGGAGTAGCACTCCTGACATATCTAGCCGAAATACAATCGTTCCGGCTATTGCAAGTCCGCTCAGCTCTGGAAATTTTTCCTTAAGAAGAAATAGTGGTGGGATGCGTGTCATCACTGAGGCGGGTAAGCAACCTTCTGCCATTTTTGACCCTCCGCTGCTTTTTGGTACCGTTGATGAGATGGCATCCCTGCGTATAATAGGAACGGCTATGTAGTACTTCACTGGCCATCTAATCCATCGAGGACTTCGATTTCTCTGACTGCTTTGCCATTCTTTCGAAGGGCGCCGTGGGTCGCGGCCAATTTGAGTACGGAAGACTTCAGTCACCCTTTCGGCAGAATGGCTAGCCTTTTTCCCCTTCTCAGGCCTATGCATGATGGACATGTTCCGTGGTATCGTATGACAGTCATCCGTGTAGCCCTTGTGAAAGCGACAGGATAATTGTCGTTGTCCTTCATCAGGGTACCTGCCCCGTGCATGCTAGTGATATCAGGTCGCAGTGAAAGACCTTCGTCTCCCCTAAAAATAATAGGGATTTCACCCCTCCAATCAAACAGGTTACAAGAAGGCCTTTCTGCAGAACTAATAATTAGCAAATAAAGTGAGAATGATCGAGTACTTTTGCGGAATAACTTTTTGAATTTCGACGCCCATAATTTTGGGACACCCTGTATACGGAAACTAACACAATTTTTGTTCTATTCGTTCTTCAATGGAAATTCAATTATCAAATTTGACGAGGGAAGCTCCCTCAAGAACCTCATCTGAAAACATCAAGTTCTTGGTCACCCTTCATACTACTGTCTCCATGAATTATTCTTTAGCAGGTTAAGCTAAGGCTACATTTGACACAAATACCTAAACTCCGAGCTGCTTATCTTGCACACCGTACCAATGTTGGATTTATTTTTCACACGGTGGTGGATGTCTGTGCTATTTTCTTACGTTCTGTTTATTGTTTCTTCGGATTCTTCGCTGAGTGTTGGATTTTTTGAATTATCGGTTTTTCAGTTATCTCCTAGCACTGTTGGCGCAACTTTCGTGCAACAAATAAATAGATAATTTTCCATAAACTCTGATTTTCCGTGATTTCGTCGAGTGCCCCTCCCCTGCCATCCTTCATTATACTACCTATTAACTGCGAAGTTCATGACCTGTCGCCGTCAAATATCTACTCCAGCATTAGCGTTAAATTCTGTACGATCGTTTGTACCACTGCTCACACTGAAAAAAAAATGTTATTTCACTCACATGTGGAAGCTGCGGTCTGTGTTTTACCAAAGTTTGAAAGACTTCTTCTCTCAAATTTGGCGTGCCCGTTCTAAACGGCTGCGAATAAAACACCGCATGATATGGAGCTGTCGCCATCATAGTCTGAGCTTGTTCCGCAATCCGTTCATCCCACACCTGTGAGCAACAACAAATAAGAATACCAAGTACGAGGGATAAAACTTTCATGCATTCAAAAAATTCGAAGATTCTATGTGAGGGCTTGGGAGACGCGACATCCGAAAAAAAATGTTCGCGATAGCGGGCATCACACGGTAGACTAAGTGAAACTGGAGAAACTGTGGTATTAGTAAAACTGGAGGACCAGTGGAACGTCAGTTAGAAATTCCACAAAGCACCTCACTATTCGACAACTTGATCGCGATCACCCGGCGTTGATAATGAACTCGGAAATTAGCTTGGCCAATAGAATTTCTTCTTCTCAGTCTTGAAATAAAAATGACACATGCTCGCTAACATGAGTGAGCATGAGCAGTGAGCATCTTCAATAGGCATTCACCATTATTCAGGATTTCAAAGAGTATAGCGTTTTGATGAGTTCTACTTCTCTAGGATTGGATTCTTAACGGAGCATATAATTTGCTGTAGATCTACTCAAGCTGAGCTGATTCTTTCAACCACCATCAATGCTCTCGTCCCAACCCCATTGCATTTATAAGAAAGAACGCGTTCGCTTTGAGCACTCATATGGTATCTCCTTTGCTGTTTTCAAGGCCTTGTGTTTTGAGAATTTAGCAAGACATTTGGATCGAGAAGCCTCCAACCATTTCGTTTTTGGGAACAGAAAGGAAATGCAGGGATAACTGTTTTGGCGGACACTTCTGACCACTACTGTATGTCCCC
>KZ346221.1:21685-40814 GCA_002352805.1 Teladorsagia circumcincta | reverse complement strand
AGTACAATTACGCAGTAAGGTATAAGTTCAATAAAAATGAGGTGTTTATTCCTTTCAAATATATGGATGATTTGCTGGTAATACATAACCAAACCGAAGATGACATTGACATGCAGCTAGCAAAAGTTCACATGAATGCACTTGAACTGAAGAAGACACATTCAAGTGAAACATCCAGTAATTATCTGGATCTATCTATAAGTATAATAAATGGCAGAGTTATAACTAGATTGTATAACAAAACGGATGATTCTCAGTTCAAAGTTATTAGATTCCCACATAATGACACAAATATCTCCATAACCAATAAAGGCTCTGTCATATACACTGAAACTCTCAAAATAACTAACACTTGCTCCATATTTAATACATTTACTGATAAACTAACTGAGTTCATAAGAGTGTTACTAGGAAATGGTTACCATGAGAACTTTATTGTATCTAACATAGCTAAGTGCAGTTATAAAAATAAGTTTATATGCTACAAATTCTCAATGGTTAATAATTATAAAACTATTAATAAGTTAATGGAAGGAATACTCAGTCACTAATTTTTTATATAATAGTTAGTGGAACAGTTACAAACACTTCCACCTTTTTAGCCTTGTAATTTTTACATGTTTTATCAGTTTACATTTTAATTCATCAAGTTAATACACAAATCATTTCATTGCATGCTGCACTGCATGATAAGTTTGTACCTTACTCGAAGGTTCATTCGTCTTTCCCCTGTGTCTTTATTTCGCCAATCCCAACTCACTGATGAGCTTCGTGGGTTGAGGAAATAATAAGGTTCGTCTGAGGAAGGGGCGAAACAAACCGCAGTAATTATTTTCTTTATAATGGTTTTTCTTTCTAATTGTGTGTGTGTCACCTGTGGCACCTTATCTCTTCAAACTTGGAGGAGACACGCCAGAGTTGGCTAGTAATTTGAGGCCTGTCCTGATGGCAAAAAAGAATGCATCTAGGAATCGCACAAGGAGAGAGTAGCTTGCCACGCTTGTCGTGGAATGCACGCGGTGAATGAAGTGCCCTTATAATTCAGGATTGTACAAAATAAACGAATCCACCTTATCACGGACGCTCTACTACAGGTGTGCAGAGGAAAATGGGTCTCTGAAGGCATCATGCATGCTAATCCACCTTATCACGGACGCTCAACTACAGGTGTGCAGAGGAAAATGGGTCTCTGAAGGCATCATGCATGCTATGAGGGAGGATGGAAACGTGGTCAATATTTTCATCGGAGTGACCGGTGCCGGCAGCTTGAATCACTGCGGCGCGCATAGAGGTGCGTACTTGGGCTCTTAACTGGAACAAGAAAGAACCATTCTCAAGGTGAGTATTAGTGTGGGATGAAACTATGATTGTACCTGCTAATAATTGAAGAGCTTCCGAAGAGGTAGACGAGGTTGAGCAGTCTTGTAGCATTCAGAACCTGGAGCACTTCCAACACGGATTTTTCTCAATCTTCGATGACAAAGCTCATTGCGTGGTCCATGCATTGAGTCAGTTGTCAACATAGGAGTCATACCGTAAAGGATGGAACACAATGCAGAAGAAACTACAGTTTTTTTTTTTGGGGACAAATAAGGTTCGGACCGTCAGCACGATAGCGCTAGACGATCCAGTGTGTAATTCATTCAGGAGTGGCTTCGAGATTCTTGTGCCATCCTTTGTATAGTACATGTACATCTCTGACAATTTACCGATTTTCCGCTCTTCAACGCAATTACTCGAGGAGGAATTGCTTTGAGAAAAGGATTATGTCCGAATCGCTTTCCAACAGCTTTTAGCTTACAATAATTTAACTTCCTGTCAGGATGGAAAATATTTGCATGGGCATGGTTGGCAACAATTCGGTGAATACAGCGGTTTTTATCACAAATTAAAAATTGTATTCCAGCGGAATTGTGATGCTTTGATATTTTGCGCTCTGAACGACAAATAATTCTCGACCGACCAAATATTTTCGTTTCCGTTACATTGAATTGTGTTGAATTATGAGCTCATGTAATTACAGTACAGTCGTCGGGAACGACAACATTTCTCTCGAATTTATTCATTGAACAGATAACAAAATTAACATTGAAAGGTTACGTTTTCACAATGATCATGAGTTGTACCACTAAAACTAAAATGATTCAAGATATAAAATGCTCTCTGTGCTACAGTAGTCCTGCCTGAAAGCAAGGGGCCGAGTTCAGGTATTAGCTAGCGCAAATTTCTTGCCCCTCATCGAGCACATTTGTGAAGGCTTCTTGCAGTCTCGAATGCCTTCGGAGGAACATGAGTAATCCCCCGAATTCTCCTGGTCGTGAGTTTGGCGGAGTTTTTCACAGCTGAATTACTCAAACTAATGTGTGGAGCAAAACTGACTTAATCATAGTATCTTTCCGTGAAACGAATTTCCAGTGTTTGGTGAGGGCTCAATAGTATTGCAACTGATTGACAGGAAAATCCAATATGTAGAATGGTGAGATTGAAGCCTCTTGACTGAACGGAACATCTGTTCGGCTGTAAATATTATTCCAATTTCCTTCCAATTTGTGTTCGAGTCGCGCGGGAAGAAGCACAGAATTCACACAAAGTCTTTTTTATTTGCAGGAGAGTGGTCGCAGCCGCATCCATTGTTTATAGCTGTGTGGGGCTGAATGAGAAAATACCTAACTTATTCGCAAGTAAACTGAACAATTGTATTGAGGAACGCACGCAATCGAATGTATTTGAAAGTAAGCTTGCTTGCAACGCGCTTTGAACTAAAAATCTATCTTAAGAGGTATAGTTTTACTTCTGTGTCTGACAGGTTTTTGATGGTGGAATCTTCATTGCCTGACGTTTCGACACAATCGTCGTTTTCAAAGGCCTGAAAGCGTTTCGAAACTTTTTCAATTTAACCTATCCCCTCGAACGAATATGCGCTAAGTAAACATCACTCAAACCGATGAACCATGGAGTGCAAATCCTAACAACGGTTTCTTACCTTAATTCCACCAGTGTTCCGCTCAACGGCCTCCCTCAGCGCTTTCCAGAGTGATCAAAAGTAAAACTGACTGGACGTGCACTGCTTATAAAGGATGAACGTGCAGTGCACTTAGTTTTCACTATCACAGCTCACATAGAGGGATATAGGGCAAGAAATCGGCAGTTATGGAGATGCACTCATTTCTGTTAGTCATATCAGGTCGGCCAAAAAGTATCCCCCGTTTCGCACCTCGACTATTTCCCTGCATTTTTTTACTAAATTTTTAAGTCACTAGAACATGCCACTATGTCATTTTGTAGAGAAAAGTAAGCTCTTTCATTGTGTATGGAAACTTAAAATAGTTCCGAAGAATCCCGTCGTTTTAGCCTCTTTTTCTTTTCAAGCTAGGGGAAATCGTAAATTTCCCTGTTGCCACTTGCTGTCTTCGGACATGGAAGAGACGCGCCAGGGTTGACTGACAATATGGCGCCTGCATTGAGGAGGGATGCATCTAGGAATTGCACAACAGGGGAGTAGCTCGCCAGGCTTGGGCCACGAGAAATAAAGTTCGAAAATGAAGCACGTGGAAAAAGGACCGCCCTCACTATACAGAACTGTACGAAATAAACGAAGCCACCTTATCACAGAAGCTCGGCTACTGGTGTGGCAGGAGAGTATGGGGGCTCTGAAGGTATCGTGCTCAGCCGCGTGAATGCTATGAGGAAGGAGAAAAACCTCCGCCTACCTAATCAACGACCTGACTCATGCTAGCAGCTCTGATCGTTGCGACGCGCATGGAGGTGTTTACTCGAACTTCACATTGCAACAGGAAGGAACCGTTTCTAAGATTGATAATAGTGTGGCACAAAACTATGCTTCTGCACGCTAGTAATGGAAGGGTTGCTCAATGGGTGAAAGAGATGAAGTCGCCTTGGAGCATCTCAAACCCAGAGCACTCACATTAGAGATTTTCCTCAATGTTTCATGGCGGGCGTCGCTCATTGCAAGGCCAATGAAACAAGTCACTCGACTACAGTAAGGTTCTGCCACAAAGAATAGAACATTATCCATGCGGAACTGTGGAAATGATCGCGCTTCAAGGAACAAATGAGGTTCGATCCTCGGATGCAATAGCGCTAGGGGGTTCATTGCAAAATGTTGTCTGAAATTTATTCCGAAACGGCTTCAAGACTCTTTTGTCACCATTCGTATAGTACGGGTATATCTCTCATAAACTACCGGTTCCCGCTCTTCAACTCAATTCTTGGAGGGGAAATCGCTCTGAGAACAGGAACATGTCGAAATCGCCTAGGTACAGCTTTTAGTTTACAGTAATTTGAACTCCTGTCAGAATGGGAAAAGTCCGCATGGATATGATTGGCAACGATATAGGGAATAAAATATAGGGGTTGCGTTTCAGCGGAGTTATGATGTTTCAAATTTGGGCGCTGACAACGGCGGACACTTTTTGACCGACCTAATACTAGGATTTCGGTGCTTTATCCAAAAAGCCTCGACGGCTTTCCTAGCACCAATATCGCTTTCGTGGGCCAGTATTGTGCACTTAACATCAAATTCACAACCCCCATGGCTTTCTCTTCTGTGCTTGCCAAGCGGTGTAACCAAACTTTCCCTCCGTTTACTAGCGAGATGTTCCTTTATACGTACACCTAATGGTCTTTCAGTTCCTCCAATCAAGGCATCACATGTTGAACACTGCAGTTGGTGAACCACGGATCTTTGCACGCCTCCTACCTTTCCACATGGACAGATAACGCAGTTATCCATTATGCAATTGCGGTCATAGAGAGATTTCTGACCAGTTGGTGTTTGACGTTGTCTCTTGGTGTACTGACCAAGAAGACGTCATTGGCCAGATCCGCCCTTTTTAGGCACTCCTGTATAACTGCGCTAAAATGATCCGATATAAATGGAAGTTGGAGACATATTTTATTCTGAACTCCGTAGGGGAAAGGCCTCGGCCTGCTTCGTCTCTCCCGCTGCCGTGCCGTGTAATTGAGATTAGCAACTTTATTAGCCAATCTTCTGGATTCTTCTTGCTCTTCGTCACCTCTACAGCATTACAGCAGTTCTGTACATAATACGCAATACTGTCGTTTAACAGCTTTAGGGTGTGCCGACAGTGCGTGAATGATGATGTTTTTGGAACTTTCTTTTCTATACCACTTAACATTGTATGAGCCATTGGTAAGCTTGACCTGGGTGTTCATATAAGGTAACCAACCATCCTGCGCGACTTCTCGCGTGAGCTTGATGTACTGCGATTGGCTGTTAAGTATGTTGAACAACTCGTCCATTTCAGTTCGAGTTGATGTGATTACAAAACAGTCGTCGATATATCTACCGATCGCTGCGTAATGTAGCTATCAGAGAAAAACAGCTGTACTGTCTCGACGCTGCTGAAGTGCACTCGGAAAGGAGACTCTTGTCGCCGCCTTCTACCGCAAGAAACTTGGAGTAGGCTTGAACTTTTCTGTGGACGTATCCGCTCTAATGCTAAGGCAAAACTTTGCGCTAAATACAACTCTCTGCGAGAAGAGCAACAGGTAGGGATCTCTGATAATGGTCAACTCTCAGCCGATTACAACCGCTCAGTGCACCAGGACGCTCAACAAACGAATTTTGTGTCTGAAGTTCCAAGAGTCACTGTTATTGGGGATGCGCGCATTTCACCAAAAGCGGCTGATTTCTTAAATTTAGGGCCATCGTTCTCACTAACTCGAACGATCAATCCTCTTACGATTCGCGAGGTAGTGTGCAGTTTGCAAAAGTTCAGAGACCATTTGAGAGCGAAAGTACGCTGAGACTCCCAGGCGCAAGTAGATGAAAGGCCAGAACGTAGAGCTCTAACACCAATTCCGTTCCCAAGGTCCTTTTATAAAGAAACAGAGCCTCTTTCAGAAGCGGATATCAAGTTCCAAATCCTATCGTCGGGGGTTCTATCCGCGCTCAGTAGATATAGACGTAATGGGGCTCGAACTAGGGAACAATGGGAGGTCTGAAGGAAATCAAGGAAGGAATAGCGCTCAAAGAAACACGACTTTCTGTAAGTGACAAGGGTGGGGAGTTTGTGGTGTTACCACAATCGTTGGATAGAGATATCACTGAACTCCACCTAGCCGATACCACTGACTACCAAAACTCAACAAAAAGAGCCTTCCAAATGCAGGTGCACAGATTAGACACGTTATGGATGAAAGCAGGTAAATTAGCGAAGCTGGACGAAAGACTGATCGAAAGACCCAAACTGGAAAACCCAACGTGCTCACAGTTTGAAATTGGCGGAGCTTCCTTTAAACGTTGGGTCACGCCACTATCGAGTCAATCGTACATAGTTTGACTCGCTGGTACAAAGCTCGATTCGCTGGCGCTACGCTTGCATCCAGCGATTCGCTAGCGAATCGCTCGATTTGCGAAGTCTGACATCGCCCCTATGGTGAGACGGTATGTGTTGCAATTCTTAGAAATGCAAAATTACTTGTTCAAAGCCTGTTGTAGCGTTTGAGCAACAACCCCAGCGGGATCCATACATTAGCTACTGATGGGATTTTAACTAGGGCCCATAAAAAGCTGCATGGGTGTCGCTGGAAAAAAAACTCACTCTGAATGCAGCGTAATCATTCCTATGTGTTAGGAAAATGCAGAATGGTGTAGGGGCAAGTGGCGCTACTTCCCCACACGCCCAGGCCGGGAATCAAATCCTGGATTTGACGGCGTTCAAGCCAACGAAGACTTGCATTCGATGTTGTCTGATACCTGATACCAGAACTGTCTGTGAGGAGAAACACTGTTTGTATGTACATGAGCGACTCCTGTCAAGTCATTGCATAGGACAAGTTGTATTCATAATACCACTACAATGCTGAAAGGAAGTGGAGTGCGAGGCGCATTCCAGAATTGTATTAGTCATGGTCGAATGCTTTGACCTTTTCATCCTTCGCGTGCAAAATTTAGTGGAAGAAGAAATATTGCCAACTCTATACTTGAGATATCTTAGTAGTGACTGTAAGCGTTTCTTTTCCATAGGAGAAGTTCTGCGATATCTGTTTTCAACACATTGTCAACATCATCAATAGTTAATATTTTGGCGATCGATCGATTTCAGGTGGAATCCGCTAAATTTACAATCACTGGGAGAAGTTGGCTCGACCGCTGAGCTGTCTTGAATCCTCTTTTTTTCGATAGCCCAGTTGCTTCAGACGCATAAAACGAAAAGCAGAGACGGTAGAGGCTATGGAATGTCGGCATCTAGTTAAACTTACACTTCAATATTTTGGAGGTCGATGATATGGGCTTCATATCACCGCAGCTCTTTTTTGCTCGAGCTCGGCGTGACTTCAAAGCAGCACTACCCGCCGTTGTTAAAGTCACGGCAAACGGCAAACTGTGGGTATGCCCGAATAATCATAAGTCTTGGAGGAAAAAGCTTCTCATTCGTGAAAACCACAGCAGCGTTAATAGAGTATAGTCTCCTTCTGTGCTTGAAGACCAGTCGGAGAAATCCGCTTTGATTGAACTTTTATGCCAAAGTTATCTTTACAAGTGAATTAAAACATCAGCAGAACTCATTTAGGAAGAAAATTGGTCCATTTTGACTTGTAGACACACTTCACTACCACGAGGTCACTAACTCCATCAGGCCAGTGCACACAGAAGCATCCATATTTCGTGCCGCGTCGGCGCAGCTAGACAAAATTAGTGAGACATGATTTATCAACAAAATACTTACCTTTCTCCCGTTAACGACAACGAGGGTGGCAGGTTGAAGCAGTAGTTCAAAATGAGATGTACACCACTAAAAGTTTGGTCGAACGCCGATCTCAAATCTGTATTCCATATTTGCTGGATGATTCTCTAATAGTGTCACAGGAATTTTCTGGCACGGAAAAAAATTCAAACTCAGTACGGGTCCGCTTGCAATGGCTGGATGTGGATCGGTGGCCTAGCTTTTACCACGCAGGTCTTTCTGTAAGGTCAAGGTCTAGTCTTCATGATCGGTTTTCATAATTTTTTGTCAATATCTTCCTAACAGCAAAAGCTCCGTTTTATACACTGAAACACTTAGAATAGCTAACACTTGTTCCATATTTGAGACATTTACTTATAAACTAACAGAGTTCATAAGAGCGTTACAAGGCAATAGTCATGGGGACCTTAACATACCTAATATAGTTAAGTGCTTAAAAAAAGCTTTTTAGTTCTACAATTTTTTTACACATTTTCGTCAATTTGTCTTCCAATTCTTCACTTAAGTCAATTACAATTGGTTTTATTGCATGCTCCTCTGCATGACAAATTTGTGCTCACTTCAAGGTTTATTCGTGTTTCCCCTGCGTCCTTTTAGCCGATCCCAACTCACTGATGAGCTCTAGGGTACTGACTAAATATAAGGTTCGTCTGAGGAAAGAACAAAACGAACCGTGCTAATCATTTTGTCTATAATTTCTTTTCTCTCTTGCTTTAACATCTTTAAAAATTGTGCCATATACACCATCTTTGCAGGGTTAGCGAATCGATTTCATTGTCAGCCGCTGTTACCCCAACAATTTGTCTAGTCAATGCTTCAACTCACCATCGCGTCACAACCTCCATGGATGTTATTTAGTGTTTTAATGAATATGGCGCCCGGGTCAAATGCGGATTGGACAAGTGGATGAGTATTCTTCATTCGCAGTTCCCTAACAAATTCGGCAGGAAAAGGTTGTGGCGACAAACTGCGTCAATGTTGCAGACGTACGTAATATTTGGGACTAGGAAATCTGGGTGCGGGACTTTTGGCTCGTCCGGAGTGGCAAGCGGCGAATTGCGCGGCGGCTTGCGCGGATATTCGGATGAGCAAGGCTTCGCGGGCTTCTGCAGTGGGATTGAACACGTCAAGACGGTATGCATCGGACAAAATCCGTTATGTTCTGCGATTTGAATTACATCCCAACGCCTGGGGATTCGAGTACGACGGTGATGGTGAAAAAATGGAAAAGCTTCCCGCGCAGGGCTATGAGTGCAGCGCTGTCAGCGGGAGGACTTCAGCGCAAAGAGATGAGAGAGACTTTATGAATCCACTACTATCGTCATAGCGAATGGGAAGTAATAGAAATAAGAAATTACCTGGATGAGTTATTCAGTGCCTGATATGTGCTTTGTTGATCGCGGCGCTTAGTCTTTAGGGAACATTCGAAACAGGGCCGATGGTAGGTGACACTAGAACTAAGCCCAGGGAAGGGAAGAAACGCAAGGGAGAACGCCTGCTCACATTCTCATCCCCAGGCTCAGTTCCAAGCTTAGTAATTGGCTTACTTATAATATTCTAGTTCCTTCCAATCTCTCTCCTCTCCATGTCATCACGCTTTCCTCAATACTCACATATTGGAATGTAGTTCGAATTGCAGAACCATCCGGAATCTATACGCGATCTTCAACTTCTGACGTGTTGGACTCCACTGCAAAGGCCCGCCAAGATTAGCAGCGTTTGAATTGCCGCGCAGCCGGCCGCGCGATTTGCCGCGTGCAGCCCGGACGAGCCAAAAGTCCGTCGCTCAGGAAATCTCCGTGAATTCGCAGCGTCCTTCACCAGTTATGGAAGACAGCTTTGGGATCCACGTCCGTATATACAGGGGTAGCCAAAAAAAGACACTTTGCTCTCGACGCATATCAGCAAGCTCGCGGTCGCTCGTTGCCGTAGTCAATGGGGGTACTGTGAGGAAATAGTCCTGAAATGTTCCTCCTTACGCAGGTGCAAACCCGTGTTCGCTACCCTCGTCGCCTTCAGAATATGCCGTCATCGCAATTGCCGTCGAGCTTAAAGGACGAATTCACTATTAAAAAGCAGGCTTTTTCAAATTAACTTGGGGATGGTGAGTATTATACGAAAGATAGAAGAACCATTAGAAACCGCCCAGAAACCTAGAAAAGGGACCCTTCCTAGATCGCTGATTTGCGCATTGATGCGACTCTCATCTCTGTGCCTCTTCGAAATAAGGCTCTCTCTGCAACCCAATCAATCGCCACGTACAAACCTGCGGCGAGTGACTAGATAGACGGTGGGCGGAGACAGGCGGACCCGCCAGATTGCTGCCGATTGCGTGTCTGTCCACACCCTCAAGAGGTCCGCCGGTCTTCCCACTAGGCAATGCCTCCCTTCTTCGACCTTCGTTCTTTCCGTGGAGTCCTCCTTGAAGGCGGTCTTCCACAATTGCCCGTACTGAGGCAGATCCAGAATTTCTTCAACTGATCACCTTATGGATAGCTTTTAAGGGACAGTCGCTCTGACTGTGCGGAACCCCTTCCAGCCAGAGTTCCAGAGAAGGCATAATTGGTCCACTCTTTGTCAAGGACCATGTTGAGCTCGAACCGTACGCAACGTCTCCATAGCGAATTTTTCATGTAGTCGGTGCAAAAGGCTACTATGATGATCTCTGGTAGGATGGGATGTGCTCTTCAATGGACACTGGGGACATTGGGGACACTCGTTTTTTTAATTTAGGGATGTGCTCAGGCCGTTTTAAATGTGGGGCAAAGTGTCTAGTTTCTGGCCACCCCTTTATATCATTTGGTTGACATCTCATTCTCAGCGACCACTTCGACCTACTGTCTTTCCTTCGTGAAGAAGAAGTCTAAGGTTCAGTTCACCTAACGATCGACACGAAAGTGGGACAATTTTCGTCTCTCGAGATCGCCATTAGCATGAACACTGTGTAGTGCTTTTTTGAGCCTTTATTCTGTTACCTCTTAGATGGATGTAAGATTGAATTGTAGCAACAGTTTCAGATGAAATTTTAGGGGAAAGCGGTCGGTAATAAAGTTGTAGGTGGGAGTTGACTGATAATGAAGAAAAAAGCAAAAAACACCGTGGATGAATCCTCAAAGCTGAGCGATCTCCACGGCTGGGAGATAAGGGCGATGCCGCCCACTCCAATCCCGCACCCGCCCATCCGATGCCGTTCATCGTCCTTGCTACCGGCTACCCAAGGTGAGTTTTCTGTTCACTTCAACTTCACATGTTTTCAAGTAGAGCTAGTGCTTCTCCCCACCCCATTAGCATCGAATGTTCAGGACCCTGCTGAGACTGTTGCTTTGAAAAGGCTCTTTGATACCACGCCATGGATTGAACAAAAATTTCTCTAGCAAACCTGATTGACTAAGTCCATGACTTACTTTCTTTAAAAAGCCCTTGCTGGATTCCACCGTCTTGCGTACTTTCTCCCGCATTTTTAATTTCTCTTCGTATGTCTGCAGGGCAGATGTCCAATTGCAATTGGGTGGCAACTGCGTCTGTGGATATTCAGTTTTTCTTATAGCCCATGAAGTCATCTTTTCCGTCCACTCCTGCAAGGAAAACAGGTTTTTATAGAAGAGCTTCAAAAATAACCGCCATGTACAGAAACCTAAAGACTGTTAGACATGTTGTTCAGAATGGTTCGACTCACACTCAGAATCTCTCGAAAGCTCTCTTAGCTTGGAATCTCCGGCCGCTCGTACAAATCATGGTATGATCAGTCACGAGTTGTAATAGTTGGAACAGTTCATTGGGTCATTTTCCTTTCCGATGATGGAGACGACAGTACTTGTTCTCAAGGCATCCGGCATCCTCTCTTCCGCAGTGACAGTGTTGAGGAATCGAGTGAGCCATCCTATCCGTACACTTCGAGCACTTTCCGTGCCTCAATTGGCACCGCATTCAGACCAACCACTTTTCAATGGTCATATTCACTGTCGCTCGTCGAATTTCACCCCTGTCCAGATTGCGAAGGGCCGGCTGTGTCCTCTGCTCGTGTGTAATTTCTTGTTCAGAGGTTCGATGAAGTATATTTTTCATGTTCTCGCATTCTGCAGCTGCTTCCTCAAAATAGTGCCGTCGCTGCTCTTCTCACTCTCCCCCATCCTGTACCCCAAGTAGTTCGATTCTAGACCTCCGCTGTTCTTGAGATCAACTCCTGAGCATTTTGGCCAGCTCCTCGTTCGAGGCCTTCTTCGCAAAGGCGACGCTAGCCTTCGCGAACCCCTTGCAGCTTTTGTAGATAGCGAGATCCTCCGGGCTAGGGGTTTTCTGTCAATGCTTGTTTCTCTCCTTCGTGACTTTCATAAATCTCTGAACTTGCCGTGCCGGAACCACGCTGCCTTGACAGCAATGACTACACCTCGCGTCTCGACCAGTATCCCCTTCACGCAGCTTCAGAGACTAGAGTATAGCCACCTCAGAGAGCTTGCTCTTAGTCTGCTGAATCGGCACGTGTTGAACGCGAAGGTCTATACCCAGTACATTTTCGTGAGGTTGTCTCTCTCCCCTCCACCACTAAATTCTCCATTCTGTTCTTATGCTTATTTTCCTAAGGAACTCTGGTGCAGCGCCTGCCAGGAAGAGCCTTTAGTGCGCAGTTAGTTCTTCTACGAGGAGTACTAATGTCTTCAACAGCATCGAGAGACGGTCATTGCACATGCACGTGATGGTTTCAGTCTTTTTCCTTCCACCTGTGCAAACAACGTGCTGCAGATCGCAGAGGGTGCTGGACCGTAGCCAGACACAGCACCCCCCCCCGCGCTTCCTCTGCGTTTCTCACTCCTATTCCTCTACCTCTGTGCATCCTTTCTAGGCTTTTTCTGTCGCTGTCGACGTGACCATTTACATTCGTGTTATGAGGGCGATCATCTTCCGGAATTGATCCAGCGGCATTGTCAAGGCTCAGGCGGAACTCGTCCTTCTCACTTTATCTGCGTCTGCCCGTTCATATCTTGTTACAGCGTAGAACTAGTCTTTAAGAAACTTCAAATAGTCTGGGACCTTTCCCTTTTTCCCCTGACTTGCTCCTTTTCATCGCATCCCCTTAAGGCATAAGACCGACATGTTCCTAAATCAGATCAGCTACCACTCGGAGCTTCCCAGTTAGCGATTCTACGATTAGAGTTCTAAGCAGACATTTCTCCCAAAACATGGAGTAAGTGAGGACTAACTGTATCTTTCAACACTGCCGTATGGCACGAGCGCGTGGTGAGCACCGTAAGCTGGTTACCGACCCACGAATACAAGGGTTTCTGTGTGTGAGCAGTAGCCGGTAATCTAGCTAAAATAATATGGAATATCTTCCACAGTGTGTGAAAATTCCAGATTCATGCATTTCTTGGTGCTTGGTTCGTGGACCATTACGAAGCAGTTCGGAAAACACAGAGCTTCTAGACATGTGAAGGGCTCCTGTCTTTCCAGGTATTTCACAATCTGATCATCCACAAAAGGTACTTCTCGATAATCGTAGGAAATTTATAAGGGTCGCCCCAAACAGTACCTCCAATTGAAACCACACACGCTAGTAGTTTAATGCTTCTATTTCGAAAAATAAGAACTGTAGAGCTGTGAAAAGAAACAGCGAAATTGTCAGGAATGCGACAAAAATAGCTCAAAGGTTCAGCGGTCATTGAGAAGGCAAAGCTTCAATCCGTGAATTTGAAGCTAGAAAGAGATAGACAAATTTGGGCCTGCGGCGCAATCGCACCACAGTTTCAGTAAAGTTGGTATTTTTCCATGAAATTTGTTTTGAACAAACAGTTCCTGTAGATATAAACGCTTTTGCCGTGACTTGAAAACTCAAACGCTCGCGATTCTAGTGAAGGGAATGTGTAAGGTGATGGTGCTTTCTGTAACAATGTGTGCCGGAAACTGTTCCATGACCTGCATAATGAGCTGCAGAGATGACCGTAAAGCCTTGCACGGCATTTGATTTCTTTCTCGACAGAAGACGTCGCCTACACTACGTGTAGTAAGAACACTATGGAGGTAAACACTGTTCCCCCATATTTAGGCAGCAGGGCCAACATGGGAGATTCCACTATCCAAGGATAAGAGTGTGTCAAATTACCAAGAGAAGATATGCAGGGCAAATTCGGATTTTATGATGAAAAGGCAGCTCATTAGAAATAGGCGTAGAGGTGGCCAGGGGAGTAGGGATGAAGAAGAACCCTTGAAGAAGGACCCGAAATCCGAGAGATGGGAACCCTTCCCACCGGTAACTTCCGCATGCGGCTCTCATCGGTACTGCCCCTTAAAAGTAAAGCTCTCTATGCTATCTAATCACTCGCAGCTAGAGAGTAGCGGCAACTGATCAGATAGTCAGTGGGCCGCCCGGGCCAATTGCGCCAAAGGAAAGGCCATGCTAGATGGCCGGGACCAGTGCTGGGTGGCACCCGTAGAAGCTTCACTTTTCTCTCCACTAAGACAATTTCCCCTTCTCCGTCCTTCATTCTTATCGAGGAATCCCCCTGTAATCGGTTAGTATTAATTGTTATAATTTATTGAGTCATAGTGGATTTGAATTCACAGTTGGTATACATCATATCTTATGCAGATCAGCTGATTAATGACTTGCTAGTTACATCGTTCTGTGCTGTTTGGACCTGGTAGGCTAAAAAGGAGAGGCCACTTGCCCTGACGAGAGCTGACACCGGAATTTGATCTGCTGATCATACTCGAGAGAACGAGCCTCATGTTACTGCCCCGCATTCAATTTCTAAGCATACTTTAAAATGAACTAACCGATTTGGAACCAACTACTTTCGTAATTACATCCTTCAGTTCGCCCAAGCTGAGGCATTGCAGGCCTGGAAAAACAGCGCACAATTTCGTTCGCGAAAAATTAAGTCGCGACATGAGAATCCCAAGGAAAAAATGAGCTCAAATTATCCCATGAAGCAGTGTGACAGCTCGGACTTACCCTGAGCGTCGCTGTTCACAAAAAGGAAGGGCAGCACCAAGAAGGCAAACAACATTTTGGTTGTGATATAACCTCTTCGCCGTTGCCTTTTATGGCCGGATACGGTGTACTTCTCCTTTCAGCCACTCGGAACTTGTTTATATTAAGTTCCACCAATTTCGCCGATTTGACTTTTCAAACAGTTCCATCCATTGTAATCTACTTTTCGCCCCTGTCTGATTACACGAGAAATGTGTTCAAAAAATACCTGTTCAAAATATTTGGGCAGCTTCAACACTGAAGTTTCTATTGAAGTGCCCAGCACTTCCGACAAGCTTGTTATCAACATCAGGGCGAATTTGTATAGCTATTTCGCAATATATGTAGTTCAATAGTCGTTCCGCTCGCCAACCTAAATCGTCTAAAAATTTGCTATCATAATGCACGGTAAAGTGGAATATGACACAGACTCAATTTAACATCTAGCAAAGATTTTTTGAGAGAAAACAAACAGGAAATCAAAATCACGCCAATATAGAGTGGGCAAAAATTACGGTAACAAGAGGTTGCCGCCGTCAATTTTCAATTTAAAACACTAGCAGTTTTTGATAAGTATTCTATGTATTTATTTTGATGACCAAGTGTTTCGTCTTTGATTTTGTCATATGAGATATAACAACTACGAAATCCGTACTTCTTTTCTTTTCCGAGAAACAATCCCTACTTTGCTCCGCGGAGCTGCTTGATTGTGTTACATACCATGACGATTCAGAGGCTCTATGAAACTTCCTTCGACCACCAGTACGAAGTGCAATAGGCAGTCTACCAAACCAATAGGCGTGAACCTGCGAGCATTGAATCTGCGACTTTACGAGCAATCTCTCAAAGATAGGTGCGAGGGAGCGCCGGAAACCAGCATCCGTTGGTTGGTCGCTGTAACATCTACCGAACGCAATTTCATGCAACAATTTGCGTGCATATGCCTTATCAGAATGGTATGCTAGCCAAAAAATGCGTAACCCCTAACTGATGCGGGAAACTAGTATTAGTGAAAAGCCAGCCAGCCATTCAGTGATGGTTTTTGCAGAAATAATGAGAGCAGGGATCACCATTAGAAGGCACCTTGGTCAACTGCTGCTCAAGGTATAAAGCTGAATAGTAAAAATCAGCTCGACTCTTTTCCGTCCTGGTTGAAGCTTCAGACATCGAAGAACTTCAACAGTAAACACAGGGAATTAAAGCTAGATTGGGCGCCCGCTTGGATTGCCCAAAAATTGATGCCACCAGTTTATCGTGGATTTTATCATATCGGAGATTCAGAAGCGTAGCTCTCCCTTCTCAAGTCCTCTGAAATGCTTTGTATTATGCGTGATGAAGGGAAAGCATTGCTACAAGCATAACAGGACCATCGACAAGTTGAGCAGTCGCTAGTGAAAGCCTCAGACCTACTCGGTAACACCTACCTACACAACAGGGTCGACGACCTTCTAAGAAGTCTTCATTTATTTATCAGCACAGAAAGCCGCTGCTCTAAGGAGTAATATTGTTTTCTGTCCGATAAGCTTCCATCAATACGTGTGTGCTGTTGCTTTGCCACTTCTCGGTCTTATTACTTTTTTATAACCAATTTGTGTTGTTACCGTAATTTTTGCCCACCCTGTATACTGAAGCCCATGTAATGTGTGTCTCTTGCAAGAAACATCGGAGCAAGGGCCAAACCGCAAACGTTTAAGAGAAGAAGCTCAAAAATCAACTGAAAACTGAATTCAGTTTCCATGATTAGGTGATGCATAAAAAGTTTCCACATACTCGGAAGTGCCGAGGAGATCCTTATTTGTAGTTTGTTCATCCCCTCAAGTATTGTTGCTACTAATCCTTCCTGTATATCTCATAGCTTCAGCTACTAATTCTTCTTGCGTATCTCCAAAAACTCAGATTTTCTCCAAATCGCTACAAATCCGACCATACTATCAGATGCTGCCCCGGTCTTCCTCATCTCTAAGAATTTCTGCTCATGACATAAACTCTCCAATTTATATCCCATTAATTCACTTTACGCCACATTCCATAAACCCATTCTGTCGATGTGCCCCATTCACCCATTTCACGGAACCCATAATGGCCTAACGTTGAAGGAATCCTTTCCGAAAAAAACCCATTCCATCTTACCCGTGAAAGACTGGCTCGTTCTCCATAGTCCACGATAAGAACGAAATAAACAAAAGACTGCATTTGTTTGTGACAATTTGGAAAACCGGAAGAAATGGTACGCGTTCAAATTCCCGCCGGACATCTGCCACGAATGCTGGCAGCAGGAACACTTCCACTCGGTTCTCTGAATGCCTTGAAGCTAGAAACTCTTTCAGACCTTTTGACTGATTGCGCTGACATTTCGCACTTCTATGCATCATATTCTACCGACTGTTTTGTTTCTGTTTTCCAAAACCGATCGTTCCACCCGAATTTTTTCACTGCATCGCCTGATACGTAACCGCCCAAGGCTTGCTTGCCCCGCCTTTGGCTCCGCACGCCTTACCTTCGAGTGTTCATAGAGTGTGTTTTTTGAAAGTTTGTTTCTCTTCGGAAACTGGGTTCGTACGTGAAACTTTGTGCGTGAACACAATCATGTTGAGAAAGAATGAGAGAACTTTCTTGGGAAGACTCTTCAAGGCCCATAACGAGGAGTGGAACATTTTTTGCTGTTCCCCATTTCTTCATCATCGTTGGATAGGTAGCACAATGAAGAAAAATTACGGATTCGGGAGTAAGGTTAATGTCCTATTTTTGATAGGAATCCAATCTTGTGAACAGTGATGCGTTAAAATGGGTGAACGTGATGCCCTGAATTGTCAAATTTTATCCCAACAACCAGAGATTCTGCTCAATGAAAAGGTTTCAATATCTACCAGAACGATCGCAAATCACAGCTGTCGCGCTTCCGCCTTTCAGCCCTCACATGCCAGGTAATGGCCATACATCAATCTTTGGTTAGCCGTGGTTGAGAGTCTGCGAATTATCGAGCGGACATCCTGAATGTCCAGGTAAACATAATAGCATTACCAGAGTATACCATTAGACCACGTTCTAACGAATGTCCTCTTATGGTTAGTGTTCGTAGATTTTTCAGGCCTCAAATTGGAGGACCCATTAAGGTGCCATGTTCAGCTCTCTCGACTTCGGAAAGTCAATCATGCCCCTCAATCGCTTCTTCGTGGCGGGCAGCAGGGTAGTGCTCGTTTGGGATGTATGGTTGATTCACGATATCCTTGATATAGTCATCTCGTCGTTTTCCACATTGTGATTTCTCACCATTGAGCTTAATCGTTATCTTGTTCTCAATACTGATCTTATTTACATGAACCTAATTTAGTCTTTTCTTAACCTTCGCCTCACCTTGTGCGCAAATGCTCAGGATTTTCTTGTTGTTGTACTTGTACTGGGACGACGCAAGATCAATGTCGCTCTGAGCAATACGCTAAGCTGATCGAATTAAAGTATAGGTCTAAGTTTACTACGCCTTCATAAGGCACACCATTAATAAGAAACAAAACTGACCACGAAACACTCGACTAAGTAAGATCACCACATAGAAGACACAAATAAGTCAGCTCGACATTCAATCTCACAAAATGCCGGGACTCTTCATACCTTAATAGGATGTTGGCCATACGATGCTTGAATTGACGTAACCATAAGTTGGCTGGTATATTCTCAGCTAGCTTAATATACCGACTACCCACTCTGACAGTAAAATTCCTTGCACGCATTTTAGTTCGGGTTCGCATGAGCGAAATCATTTTAAGCCCTTCTCTCGTTCTTGGGGGTGTCATTTCAAGGACGTTGGAAACGCCAAAATTAGACAAGTCCTGCGTCGTCTTATGGACTAAGCAGGTGTCGAAAACATCGCGCCTCGACTGCAGTATGACGTCCTAGATACCTAATCCTTATTGCTGCATTTGGGATTTTGGAGTACAGCAAACTTCTGATCCGGATAAGTATTTACGAGTTTAGTTATTCTGCACTTTTTCATGCGCATATATGCGTTTCTTTTTTGTATTAGAATTGAATACCGTAGAGCTTGATTCTACGAGAGTTCGAATGTAGGACTTATAAGCATGTATTAGGTGTTTCAGAAAGTTCTGTCGTTTTTCGACCCCGAATTTCAAATGCATGTATCTCGGCTAAAGCCCAACCTTTCAAGTTGAAATAAGAGCCGTTTGAATGCGCGAGCCTTCCTCTACAAAAAACCGTTTTCATGAGTACGTTCCTTCAGATTGCTGGAGCTCTGGAGACGATGAAGTGAGGGGAGGTCGTTCTAGCATCATGTTGGCTTTTGAAGCATTTCTCTTTAAGGGAGCTATCGAGGTCCTCGGAAAAATGGTTTATAGTAGGCAAAGGGTCTAGCGAGCAAGACGGTCAAAGCACTGATCCGTAGCCCAGCTGGTTGAAATTGTCAAGGGTTGGTTGT